>OU898279.1:91889168-92131668 GCA_918026665.1 Diabrotica balteata | reverse complement strand
TCTAAAAACTTAGTGTTTAATACTTTACTAAACTAATGTATATAAACGTAATCATTAAAGTAACCTTTTTGTAGTCGTACATAACCTATTTTTGTCAAACATATCAAATAAGTATATCATTTGTCAAGTTGGAAAACAATAAAGATTGATTACTTGTCTTATGTTTCATTTTTTAATAAAATTTATCTTATAATAAAAACTTTCATAAAAATAAGCCAAAATATACACGATATGCCATAAATTAGAAAATAGTTAGATATAGAAAATAAAACTTATATATAAATATATATATATATATATATATATATTTACGGCATAAAGTGGACTCCGCCCATGTTAAAATTCAGGTTCAGGTGAGCTCCGTGGTCAAGTGGACACCGATATACGGAGCTCACTTGACCATTCCATAATATTGGCTCTGTCGATTCGTCAACATGTATAGTTTCATAATTTTTAAAAAAAATTTGGAGCCCATAATTATCCCTGTATCATAAATGTATATCGCTTAGTTCACGTGTATATATTATAGGGGTCGTTCAGATCTTTTTCACTGTATATTCTAACCATACGTATATCGGTTTAAGTAAACTCTGATAGTTTGGCAACTCTGCTATAAGATGTATAATTCTCGCGTAAAGTCTGGACGGTTTATATGGACTCCTTAGTTTTGTTATCATTCATACGCATTACAGTGTGTAACAGATATGTATACTATTAACTACCTGTTTTTGGTAGGTACAAGTTCTCTAAAAATAGCTTTATAGATACAAAAGGATTTCATTACCAAATTGGATTTTGTTTCATATGCGGAAATTTCCTAATGTATTTTGTTAACGTGAATATGTCTTCATAAGTTTTATTTAAGAATCCGATTAATAAGAACTTCTTTTATTTCATCCATTATTTTATGATATCTTGTATACCTACAGCTTTTTTATTATTTTATTTCTGGTTTTATCTATGTACTACATATAAGTTTGTATAAAAGGTTATCTCAAAATAAATATTTAAGTGCTTAAATAGATATTTTTGTGTAAAAATGGGTAGTAGTGCACAAAAAAGAAAGAATTTATCTAACAATCATTATACCACTTCTCCAATATTACATACTTCTGAATGTTTTATTTTCTATTTAGGGGTAATATGATATCAATATAAGTGGAGTTAGTTTCAAATTTGCAATGATCTTTATAAGTAAAAGCTTACTGGCTATACTTAACATGTTTAGTTCAAATAAATAAACCTTGTCCCTTCAGAAAAGAGCGATTTGAATGGAAAAGTCAACTAAGTAAGTGTGATGAATCTTATACCACCCCACATTCACACAGGTTAACCGGTGTTTGCAGGCAAGAGTCTTCCAGGCAAATTTAAGGAAGATAACAACCATAAGGAAGTTCCTTTCGAGGGTTCAGATGGCGAGAAGCGGCTTATATATTTTTTGTATATCTTGCAGATGTGACGATCTGATGACTGACTAATTTATAGCTAAATATACTTACGTGTTAAGTATGTGTTTTTGTCACCCATACTAGCAAGGTATATTCGGCAGCATAAGCATAGAGTTTAAGTCTACGTTTTAAGGATGGAAGAATGTGCTTCCTATTTTGAGCTGACAAGTTTGCGGAGAATATTATTTTTCTGGTTCTAGGTTGCCATTTGGTTTTAAACAAAGTTCTGTGATAGAAACTATCTTCAAGGTATTTATAGCCAGTCCAGAGTTTAAGGATTTCATGACACTATTGGTTCAGGTATATCTTTAGATTTGTGAAAGCGTCTCTATTAGGGACATTTCCGGGGTTTGGCTTAAAATTGATTTATAATCTATTTTTATTATTTCTAATCCTATTCCTATTACTACTTAAAACTAAACATTTGTCATCATTGTCCGGTTTATTTAGTAATTCTTCTTTCTCTACTCGTTGCTTGGCCTCTCCTTGGTTCTTTTTATGTTGCTCTGGTAGTTTTTTGAACACGCTATTTCCAACACCTTTTCTTCTTTATACCACCATCTCCATTCCTTGCCGTCCACTGTGATTTTATTGTATCCTATTTTGACCATTTTTCCATTTTCCCTCATTTCTCTTGCTTTATCTCTTAAAGCTTCCATTTTCTCTCTCTCCTTTTGTGAGATCCTCTGTAATCCATATTTTTTCGATCTTCACATTCTTAAGTTTGTATTTGTTTGTATTTTGTCTTAAGATTGTTGTTTTTTCTTCTTCGCTTTCAAGTTCAATTATGCATGTTTTTGTTCCTATTTTTTGTGCTCTTTTAATATTGGTTTTGACTCCAAGATGATTTTCTAATATAGTAGTCATTCCCTCTTTCAATGTTTTTGGGTCTTCAGAGTCTATTTTTGATCCACTGATGATTATATTCTTTTTTCTGTGTCTAACCTTTCTAATGAGCATTTTAGTTCATTTAATTCTTCCGTTATCTTTTTGTTATAGGTTTTGGTTAGTTCGTTTTCTCTTTTCAGTTCTTTCTCTTTTGTCCATTCTTCCTTCACCATTTCTATTTCCAGTTTTATGCTTTTTATTTCTTCGTTATTTTGTTTTATCTCTTCTTTAACTTAATTTATATATCTTCTCATCTCCTTATTTTCTTCCTTCATTTCTGTTTTCAGCTCTTTTATTTCCGTTTTAATCTCCTTATTTATTTCTTCTAGTAGTTTCTTTAGTTCTTCCATTTCGCGATTTTTTATGTTATCCTTTGGAGATGTTTTTAACGTGGTTTTGCTTCTTTTGAAGGCTTCCTCCTCGTCAAATGAGTTATCGTGTTCTGGCTTATTTCTTTTGCTGTTCATTCGATTTAGTTATTGTATTACATTTACTTTTAATTTATTATTTTAATTTAATTTAATTCTAATCCCAACTTTAATCAAATCTATTTTAAGGCCAGATCTGGATTTTTGTAATAAAATTATGTGTCTTTTATTTTAATCATTAATTTCTTGTCAGCACTAATTACTTTCTTATCTGCCAAAAAAAAAACAAAAAACGCGTAGGAATGCCTAAGCAGGTCGACCCTTCGAACATTCGCCAAAACCACTTTTTTAATCTTTCACTCAATTATTCATTTACTTAAGACTTGTTAAAATTATTAAAATAGTTCTATCTTACTTGTCTGATGGTATTTTCTTTATTAACTACTATCACCTGTATGCACTTAACTTTTGATACTTATTTTTGAACTCGGTTGAATTTTCTAACTTATAATTCCCGAATAATTTTAAGTTTATTACGAAGCGAAATTAAATGAACCTACTGTTGTCACTTGCAGGACCGTTTCAAATAGTCAAAAAATTAATAAACAGCCTACTAAAATAGAAATATCGCCTATTTAAGACGTAATCCATTACCGGCCCAAGGTACAAAGCACTCCTGCTAATGATATAGATCTCATAAGAAACTCTCTCGTCCGCAAACATCTTCAATAAAGTGAAGAGAGCACGAAAAATTGTTCACTTAAAATCAACGAAATGAAAACCAGATACAAGCGAATCAACAAAAGAGACCAATTTAATAAATCTAGATAAAATATTAAAGTTAACAATCACAATTTCCAAAATATGGAACACTTTAAATATCTTATAAGATAAATTATCACGGTTAATAATAATGCCACTAAAAAATACAGAGAATAATTCAAACTTTAGACCTATTTTAATACATGGATGCGAATCATGGACAATGAGTAAAACAAGTAAGGAAGAATTACGAATATTTGAAAGAAAAATAATAAACATTTTTTAACCTCATTGTCATATCGCTACAAATCTGCATAGAATAAGAACACATACTAAATAAAGAAAGCTCTTATAACGATATTGTTCCGGAAAATAAATCCCTTAAAGTAGATCGGACACATGCATAGACGCCAAGATGTCAAAACTTATAAAACTGGTATGGAAGGAAGTTAGCACAGAAAAATGCCATATCTAAAAAAAATAACATTTCAGTTGATTACAGATTCGTGGAAAATCGATCAACTTAGCTCGAGCGCTACGTTATGATAATGATAAAGACAAAGGAGAAACAGTGACAAAAAGCAACAAACATGGACTAATGGAGTGAAGCTGCTTTAAAATCTTGATTGGAGAGGATTAAAATGAAAGTATAAGAAATACAATGTACTTTCTTAGCAGTGTACTTTTACCTCTTTCAATAAAGTATGTTTATATGGACTTCTTATTTTTGTTATCATTCATACGCATTACAGTGTGTAACAGATATATATACTAATAACTACCTGTTTTTGGTAGGTACGTGCTTCTCTAAAAATAGCTTTATAGATACAAAAGGATTTCATTACCAAATTGGATTTTGTTTCATATGCGGAAATTTCCTAATGTATTTTGTTAACGTGAGTATGTCTTTATACGTTTTATTTAAGAACCCTCTTAATAAAAACTTCTTTTATTTCATCTCTTGTTTTATGATATCTTGTATACAGCTTTTTTATTATTTTATTTCTAGTTGTATCTGTGTTTTACATATAATTCTGGATAGACGGGTATCTCGAAATATAGTGCTAAAATAGATATTTTTGTGTAAAAATGGGTAGTAGTGCACTAAAAAGGGAAGACTGCTTAATTTATCTAACAAGAATTATATCACTTCACGATCATTACATATTTCTGAATATTTTATCTAGTATTTAGGGGTAATATGTAATCAATATAAGTGGAGGTAGTGTTAAATTTGCAATTATCTTTAGTTTATAAGTAATAGCTTACTGACTGTACTTTACATGTTTAGTTCAAATAAATTAACCTTTTCCTTCAGAAAAGACCGATTTGGATGATAAAGTCAACTAAGAAAGTGTGATGAATCTTGTACCACCCCACATTCACATAGGTTAACCGGAGTCCTCCTGGCAGATTTAAGGAAGATAACTACCATCAGGAAGTTTCTTTCGAGGGTTAAGATGTCGAGGAGCAGCTTACTTTTTTTTGTATATCCTGCAGATGTGTTGATCTGGCCAGTTTTTTCTTCGATTCTAGTCATAAAATGGGCTGGTATGCGTGGAGTTGATGTTACGAATCTAGACTTTGTTTCTTTCGTTCTCTAGCTACTTATCTTCGGATATTAGGTGGATTGATAGCTACGATATTGTAGAGCTTATGTATGGATGTGAGTCTTAATATAGGTACTGTGAATTTGACTGACTAATATATAGCTAAATCTACGTATTAAGTATGTGTTGATGTCACCCATACTAGCAAGGTATATTCGGCAGAAGCATAGAGTTCAAGTCTACGTTTTAAGGGTGGAAGAATGTGCTCCCTATTTTTAGCTGACAAGTTTGCGGAGAATATTATTTTTTTGGTTCTCATTTCATTCTTATAGTAGTATTAGGTTTTCATTTAGTTTTAAACAAAGTTCTGTGAATAATAATGTGTGATAGAAACTATCTTCAAGGTATTTATAGCTAGTACATAGTTTAAGGATTTCTTGACACTATTGGTTCAGGTATATGTTCAGATTTGTGAAAGCGTCTTTGTTAGGAACATTGAAGAAGCATACCTAACTTTTTCCGGGGTGTGGCTTAAAATTGATTCAGATTCTATTTTTATTTTGTTTAAGGTATTATTTAGATTTTTCTCTACTTTAGCAACAAAAGTTTTTGGTTATGCAACAATAGATGTATCGTCTACATAATAAAAGTCCTACTATTTACCGGTATGGGTTGTGTAAATGTTATACAGCGTAGGTGCGATTACGGTACCCCAAAGAAGACCGTTCTTCTACGTTCTCCATCTGCTATTCTTACCGTTGAGTGATACGAAAAATCTTATGTTGTGTAGGCATACACGGATAATACAAGTGAGTTTATTACCTAAGGGGATATCACATAGATTTTGAAAAAATGCCCTCTAATTTAAGGTGTCGTAAGCGGCATTGAGATTGACAAATACGACTCCTCCTACCTGATATTTTTCATACCCGTCTTCACTGTGTTGGGCAAGATTTAGTATTTGTGATGTACACGATCTTCCCTGTCATATATAGCCACTTTTGTCTTTTAATTTGAGTTCTTCTATTATCGGTTTATATTAAGGATCGTGTGCAGATTTATTTTGTATAGCTGACAAAATAAATAGATATATTGGCCGATAGCTTTTGTGGTCGTTGGAGTTTTTGCCAGGTTAAAGCATAGTGATAACTTTGTCTTTGCTTTGCTTGTCTACAGACTTTAGTTATTAGCCATTGTAGTATTTTTGGTCAAAATTTTATAATTAGTTTTGTGCTCAGATCCTCAATCGGGAGCCGTAATATTGTTTATTTTATACGTGGATAGTGGATCCAAGCTCAACATAGTTGAATGGTTCCCGCAGTGACTAGTTTGAGTCCTCCCTCATTTTAAGTTTTTTTTGCTTCTTTGCCGGCACTTATTATGTAATCTTCTGCGATCAGTTTTATTCCAAATACCCTAGGTTTGGCCCTCTATGTGCTTACTGCGCTAGAAATACGTCAAATTTGTGTTAAGCGTTTATGTCTGATAAGCTTAAGTAAAGTAGAGCGTATGTATAATACCCAGTTAAGTGACAATCATATTATTCATGTTAATGTAAAGTTAATATACTTTTTGCTTATATAATTACTCAATGTAGTATTTGCTTTATTTATTACACCTTCCATCAGGCTTATGAATTGTCTTTATCTCTAGATATAGTTTACTTTATCTCTATAGAATAGTTGGTCCTAAAAAGGACCGATTTGACAAAACTCATATTGGACGAGTGATTGAAGAATTAACCAATTAATTAATTATTCATTACCCAAGGTACGCCCGATTGCGGTGGTCTTATTAGTACTTAAATTTTCGTGAAGGCTTCTACGTTGAACTCCATAAAAAATGACAAAGTATTTACTTTTGACTAAAAATCTAAATTTTACATACTGTTACTTTTAGACGATATTTCGAGTCAGATTTGTATAGTTATAACTGTAGCCATGGACGTAATGACTGTAGCTAATATATAGACTCTTTGTAAAAAGTTAATGAGTTTGTAACATCGGTCACAACTTATATATGGATAATAAGGAAACAAACAGGTTAAAATAGGTGTACAAAATTTTAACTACATATATATCGGCGCCATTGTTCAGGAGATGAGTTTATCCCAGAGATCAAAGATTACATACGCCAAGAAACTCTGTGATATAACAGTCGAATAAAATACAGATTGTCGATTCAAATAGTCAAAAAATTAATGAACAGCTTACTAAAATGGAAATATCGCCTATTTAAGATGTAATTCATTAAAGGCCCAAGGTACAAAGCACTCCTAGCATATGCTAATGACATAGATCTCATAAGAAACTCTTCCGTCCGCAAACATCTTCAATAAAGTAAAAAGAGCACGAAAAATCAACGAAATGAAAACCAAATACAAGCGAATCAACAGAAAAAACCAATTTAATAAATCTAGATAAAATATTAAAGTTAACAACTACAATTTCAAAAATATGGAACACTTTAAATATCTTAGATAAATAATCACTGTTAATAATAATGTCAATAACTAAATACTTTTAGCATAATTCAAATTTTAGACCTATTTTAATACATGGATGCGAATCATTGACATTGACTAAAAAAAATAAGGAAGAAGTACGAATATTTGAAATAAAAATAATTAGAAAAATGTTTTAACCTCATTATCATATCGCTACAAATCCGTATATAATAAGAACCCATACTGAATAAAGAAAGCTTTTATAACGATATTGTTCAGAAAAATAAATCGCTTAAGGTAGATCGGACACATGCATAGACGCCAATATATCAAACTTGTAAAACTGGTATGGAAGGAAGTTAGCACAGAAGAAAGAATGCCGCTTAGGCGTCTCAGTAAGCAATGGAGAGAAAACATCCAATTATATCTCAAAATATTAACATTTCATTTGATTACAGATTCGTGGAAAATCGATCAACTTGGAGAAAATTTGTAGTTAGCGAAGACCCACCCAGTGTTGTAGCGCCACGTAATGATGATGATAATGAAAAAGGAGAAATAGTGACAAAAAGTAATAAAAATGGACTAATGGAGCAAACCTGCTTTAAAATCTTGATTGGAGAGGATTAAAATGAAAGTATAAGAAATACAATGAATGATTGATAGATTCGAGAAACTTGAGACTTGAGAAAAGCACACTGACGTGTGTATCCATATTAAATTCCTTAGATTTTTATACTTTTTTTTTAGACTTTTATACTAATAGCTTTAAAATTAAATGTTTGGTGAAAATAGCTACGCGACTTTAATGCATCAAATATTTTGTTAATTAAAAATCAACATATTGAAATTAGACAGCAAAAAATTATAATATTAAAGATTAATTTATAAATTATTATAGTCTAATTTTAACTACTTCATGAAATAAATATTAGGTACACGCCATAAACTGCAGTAATTGAAAAATTATAAATATCTTACAGAAGAGTTTCTTAAACTGTTAGACGATTACGCTACTCGATGTTCATATTAATAGGTTCCAAAATGTACCACCTATAAAATTTAAAAATCTACTACTAATATAATTATTGGCAACATCGCAGGAGTTAAGAAGTGTACGGGAAAAGTTATATACGGATCCCAAAAATGTTTGATCCTATTAAGGAGTCCACTTGATCCGACGTATTGGTCGGAGTCTACATAAAGCGCTACTCAGATAATAATATACACGGCGTATATTCTCCTGGAGTTAGTATAATACCGTTTTAGTACGGAGCCCATATTAACCGCTAGAAGTATATATATATATATATATATATATATATATATATATATATATATACATGTATATACATGTATATATATACTTTTAGCGGTTAATGTAGGCTCCGTACTAAAAGAGTATTATACGAACTCCAGGAGAATATACGCCGTGTATATTATTATCTAAGTAGCGCTTTATGTAGACTCCGACCAACACGTCGGATCAAGTGGACTCCGTAATAGGATAAAACATTTTTGGGGCCCGTGTATAACTTTTCGCGTACACTTTTAAACTCCTGCGATGTTGCTAATAATTGTATTAGTAGTAGATTTTCAAATTTTATAGCCTGTACATTTTGGAACTTAATTACTTTAATTATTTTCAAATTTAAAAAAGTATTTATTATAAACTTGAAAAAGGTTAGTTTCCATTTAATATATTATGATTTTTTGTTAAAATGCATGGGCACGTAAACATTTAGTCTCTAACTGTACGAATATCGAACAGAGTTATCTTGTACTAGTTTAAGAAAGTAGAAGCCTTTCGGTAGGATTATGATAAACCACATAAAATTAAAGAGAACTCTGAAAACAGGTCATTATAGTTTTTCAATTACTGCAGTTTACGACGTGCAATATTTGTTTTATAAAGTAGTTAAATTTAAACAATAATAATTTATGGAAAGTGTTTAAAGAAGTAATCACCAACCTTTATTAGCGAGTTGGATTCGGTTCGTCAAAGCGAATAGACGTGCGATACTTAAAATCTAATTAACGAAATCGGTGTTATCACCTTATAAATAAAAAACTAGTTTTATTTATATAAAAATTACACATATCGATTTAAAATAAAAAAGTAAAGTTTAAGTGGTTTAAAGACCATGAGTGTTACTAGCGGGGGTAGAAAACCCCCCGAAAAAGATGAGTTGGAAGGTGTTATGGATGTGTCCAACCGCAGAAATTAAACGTAAACGTACTTTGCAGTCATGATTTTAGCATTGACCTTAGAGTTCGTATGATATCTTGCTACATCTTTCCTGTCCTGCTGTATGGATTAGAAGCGTGGACCCTAACTGAGGCTATGCTTAAACGCTTGACAGCCTTTGAGATGTGGGTATACAGACGACTACTGAAAATAAGCTGGGTCGACAGAGTTAGAAATGAGGAGGTCCTTAGACGGCTAAACCAAACAACACAACTGGTCAATATAATAAAGAAACGCAAGCTGGAATACTTCGGTCATATTATGAGACACCCTGAAAAATATGATCTTTTACATCTGATCATTCAGGGAAAGATCCAAGGTAATCGTGGTCCTGGTAGAAGAAGAACATCATGGCTGAAAAATCTAAGGCAATGGTATGGAAAATCAACTACATCGTTATTTAGAGCTGCTGTCAATAAAGTCACGATAGCGAATATGGTAGCCAACATGATATCCAACGATCGATAGCGGTCATGGAACTAGAAGAAGAAGAAGATGGATGTGTCCCATCCGGATCTTCCACCTCCTCCAGTGGAGGAATTTAGAGGATTTCAAAATATCAACCCTATTACACAGATAAGTACTGATAATGTTTCTGAAATTGTTTCCTAAAAAAATGTAAACGTAAACACGGTCATTAACACAATAAATTAATATTCTCCAAAGGATAATGGGCCATTTTTTGTTTATATTCAAAGTAAAACAGGTAAAATAGGCAATTTACATAAAATAGCTACGGCTAGACTAATAATTAATGCGATTCCAGAAATTAAACATGATATAGCTAACATATCAGTAATAGGAGCTAATAAAATAAAGGTTGAATTAACTTCTTATGCAAGCGCAAATAAATTATTAACAGCACAGTCATTAAAGAATAAACAATACGATACATACATTCCAATGTTTTTTACTCACGTAAAGGGAGTCATAAGGCAAATAGATTTAGAATTATCGGAACAGGAATTAAAAGAAATTATTAAACCGAAATTAGGATATAATTTTAAAGTAAGTCACGTAAAAAGAATTTCACGTAAAAATGACAAAAATGAAATTGTTCCAACAACTACAATTATAGTTACATTTAGAGGTCAACTTTTACCCACTAGGTTAGTAATAGAAAAAATGGTGTATGAAGTCGAAAAATACGTGCCAAGAGTAATGCAGTGTCTTAAATGTCTAAGATACGGCCATATTAGTACACAGTGTAGATCAAAAGAACGCTGTCAAAATTGTGGAGAAGATCATAAAGTAGAAAGTTGCCAAAAAAATGAACCAATATGCATTTATTGTAAATAAAAGCATTGCGCCACAGATAAAAAAAATTGTTCAGAATTTAGTAGACAAAAGAGTATAAAAAAAACTACGGTTTATGAAAATTTATCATACACTGAGGCTTCTTCTAAGCACGAAAGAAGTTTTTCAAGTGTAGCAAAAACTGACACAAATTCAAACCGGTATACTGTTACTTTAAAAAGAAAGAGGTTAGCTATAACCCCAGAGATTGATGAAACATTTGAAAAACATAAAGAAATCATTTCAAATCCAAAAGTTTTAACAGAACCTATTTTCAATAAATTTAAAAATGTACCAAATTATAATAATAGTTGTGATGGTAGTAGCACTTTAAGTAAACAGATAAAAACTTGCGAATCAATATTAAATCTTATCAAAGATGTTTTAACTTTTTCAAATGTAGAAATTAAAAATAGTACACTTATTGAAAATATAAAAGACAGTATAACGCAAATTCTGTCAGACTATGAGTAACTTAAATATACTGCAATGGAATGCTAGATCAATTTTGTGTAATAAAGGTCACTTTGAAAAATACATTTTCGATAATAAGATTAATGTAGTGTTGCTTTCGGAAACCTGGTTAAAGGAATCTTCACATTTTTTTATTAATAATTTTAATATATTTAGACACGACCGTAATGACGGTTATGGAGGAGTTGCAATCTTATTAAGAAAATACTTTACCTTTTTTCCTAAGCCAAAATTTACTCCAATAAAGTCCGTGGAATGTGTGTCGGTATCAGTGTCAATAAATAAAAATATCCAAAATCCATCTATACTCTATATACGCCAAACCAAAACTAAACATTAGTGAAACAGATTGGGTTACTTTTTTTGATAGCCTGGAAAAGCCATTTTTGGTAGGAGGTGATTTCAATTGTCATCATACTGCATGGGGAAATAGTTATTCGGATATATCGGGTTCAAGACTTCTCGGTGCTATAGAGGAGTGTAACTTAAATTATTTAAATACAGGAAGCGAAACATTAATACCTAGATTTGGAAGTAATAATAAATCTGCTGTAGATATAACAATATGTTCTAGAGATATAACTTTAAATTGTGATTGAAAAACTGATATTATACCATTAGGTACTTCCAATCATTTTCCTGTTCTAATTGAAACACATTTCAATACTACTCAAGTATCCTTTAAGTGTAAAAATAAAGTTAATTTAAATAAAGCTGACTGGTCCCTTTTCTCTCAGATAGTATATGAACAATTAGATGAAAGTAATAACGAAAGATCTTATACAAATTTTATAGAGTCACTAAATCATGCTACAAAACTAGCAATCCCACAGAAGAGAACAGAGATCAAATCAGAATTTAGCAAAGTTTGGTGGAATCAGAGATGTGCAAATGCCATTAAATGTCAACAAGAAGCTTTCTTGCTTTACAATAGGCAGTCAAATTTAACTAACTATTTAAAATATAAAAATTCAGTAGCAGTCGCAAAAAAAATAATATTACAAAGCAAAAAAGTTTCTTGGTAAAATTTTTGTAAAGAACTTAACAGAAACACACCTATAAAAGATATATGGAAATATATAAAGAAAATAAAAAACACATTTAATCCTCCAAAAAATAGAATCCAGGTAGGGGAGTGGGTAAAAATGTTCAATAAAATTGCTCCAAGTTGGGTAGAAACAAATATTCGGCCGATTAGTTCACTGAGCACGGATGATATAGATAGGGAATTCTCAAGTATGGAAATAAAACAAAGCCTCAAAACTAACAATAATACAGCGCCCGGATTGGATAACATTTATTATAAAATGCTCGCTAGTTTGTCTGAATCAAGTATAGAAATTTTTCGCAAAATAATAAATACAACATGGAATAGGGCAGAATTTCCAACAAGCTGGAAGGAATATTCAGCAATTCCAATTCTAAAGCCAAATCGAGATGCGGAAGATCCAGATTCATATAGAGCAATTTCTCTAGCTTCTTGTGTCTTAAAAACCTTGGAAAGAATGATCAAAGTCAGACTAGTTCATTGGCTTGAAACCAATAAAAAATTACCTAAATTGCAGTTTGGCTTCAGAAGAGGATGTTCAACCATTGAAAATATAGGTAACCTAGTAAGTGATATAAATATCGCTTTTACTAACAACAAATCACTTCCAGCAATTTTTGTTGATATAGAATCAGCATATGATAATGTAATATTAGACATTCTCTATGAAAAAATGGAAAAAATGGGAATTTCTCAAGCTTTGACCTCACGTATCAGATTACTATATTCCGATAGAACAGTTTCAATAAATATAAATGATGAAATATTGGGCCCTAAAACTACCAATATTGGGTTACCACAAGGAAGTATACTAAGCCCTGTACTATACTTAATATACACAGCAGATCTGCAATGTAAAATTAAATGTGAGACCATTTCTATACTACAATTTGCCGATGATATTTGTATATATTCACCATGTCAATATATTGAAGAAGGGTGCAAAAAATTAAATATAGCGTATAAAAACCTCAATAAATGGTGTAATGAAAATGGTCTAAAAATTTCCAGGAAAAAAACAGAAGTTTGCATTTTCACGAGAAAAAGAAAAAACATTCCAACCGAAGTAACATTGGATTCAACAAAGTATAGTGTACGTGCATCAGTAAAATACCTAGGAATGTATCTAGATAAAAAAATGACATGGAAAAATCACATAGATTATCTAATCAAGAAAACAAAAAAAGGAATTAACATCTTACGGTCAGTATGTGGAACAAAATGGGGATCAGATCCAAATGTAGCAATCCTTCTGTACAAATCCTACATTAGGTCAATACTGGATTATGGTTGTTTCTTCTACGACCAAGCTTCAAAAAGTCAACTAGATAAAATAGACCACGTAGTAAATAAGTGTCTAAGACTATGCCTAGGGGCTTTAAAAAGTACACCTATTGATTGTTTATTCGCAGAAGTAGCGGAAACTCCACTAAAATATCGCTGAAAGATTTTAGCTTCCAATTTTATAGCTAAATTAAGCTCCAAAAAAAGCGACTTAGTCCAAAAAATTAATATACTGTTCACATCGGATCTTACCCATAGTTATTGGAAGTCGAAAAAAAGTTTAACTATTACAGAGTCATATTGTGTAATACATAACGTAATAGAAGAAATACACTCTTCAGATATAGATCCATTATATAGTATAAATATTTACAATACCCATCCAAAACTGTGTTTTTCTCCAAGATTATTCAAAATTTCACCCAAGAATTAGACAATACATATTTAAGCAAGATTTAGAAAAGTATCTTCCCAGATGTCAATATATATTCACTGATGCATCAAAGAGTAACAATAAAGTAGGTTGCGCTATATTTGATTCACATAATAACATAAAAAAATCTTATAAATTAAATGAAAAACTAACAATATATACGGCAGAATTAATCGCCATATTAGAAGCTCTTCTATATATATAAGTAATATGAAAGTTACAGAAGAATCATTTGCAATTTGTTCAGATAGTAAAAGTGCTGTTATCAAAATAAAAAATATCCACCAGGTCAATAGTAATTATATTTTTACCAAAATAATTACTAAACTTCATGAACTACAATCTCAAAAAATTAATGTATCACTTGTTTGAATTAAAGGGCATTGTGGAATAAAAGAAAATGAAGAAGTAGACGAAGAAGCTAAAATAGGAAGTAGAACAGGAGAATATTTAAAGTATAAATGTCCTCACAATGAAATTGCTCGCCACGTAAAGCCCAATTACTAACAGAATGGAGAGAAATGTATAGAAGCAGTCCAAAAGGAAAATTTTATAAAAACATAGTTACCGAGCCTCCTAGCCAATCTTGGTTCTCAAGACTGTCGGGAAGTAAGCGGTTTTTCTCTGTATTGTGCAGATTAAGGTTCAACCATGTTTTAACTCCGCAGTATAAATATAAAATAAAATTAAGTGATTCTCCTAATTGTCCATGCGGAGAAGAAGGTACAACAGAGCACATGATATTAGGCTGTCCTAAAATAAGTAATGAAGTAAAAATATTAAATGAAGAAATAACCAAAATACCCAAAATCATCCAACCATATAACCTAACCCAATTATTAAGTTCAGAAGATTGTAATATTTATCAAATTTTGTATAAACATATTTTATGTATTAGATTAAGTTTATAACCTATGTTTTTTTTCCCTTCGTGCAAAGCCCTAAGTCTATCCGAGGTCCACCTGTCTCGTCTAAATGCTCTGATCGACCCCTGAGCGTCTAATTGTATCCTAGTCTAATATCCCAAATTATATAAGATAAAAAGATGAGAAAAAATAATAATTATATGTATGTATATATGTATAAATGTATGTATAAAAAAAAAGAAAAAAAGAAATACAAAAATAATAAAAAAAAACACACAACAAAAGTAAATAATTCAAAACAAGTTGAATATATGTTATAAGAGTAATACAAGTCTAAGGTATAATTGTAAAATTAGATATATAGGAAATAATTCTTTGTAAAATTAGAGCAGGACTATGATTGTATAGCAAACGAGAAGAAAGCAAGGAGCACTCCTTTATTGCTTCCGAATAAAAAATACAAAATTATCCCATAAAGGTAAGATGGCGAATGGACAGAGTCTCCGAAGCCAATAATGCACAAACTCACACACACAACCTTTATTAGAATACGGCACAATAAGAAGATGAATTTTACTTATTATATTTATAACAAAAAATATCTAAAGTAAAATTTAACACATTTAAATGGCCGGGAAGTGAAATTTTACTTCTTTTTACGATACCGGATCCTGTAAAATTTTAAATACATTAAATCTCGCGTAAATTATAAATCTTATTCTTAGATTAAAATGATAAATTTCTTAGTATTAGTACAATATACCGTTCACAATTATTATGTGATAATGTGTAGGTGTCGCACGGTTTCATCTTTCATATAAACATCGATTGTTTTTAGTTTTTTGTATATTTGTAACATATCTACCTTAAACAGTTTTATTTTACATACATTTAGCACGTTGGCTCTGACAATGACCTTTAAATATACATTGTTAAAAATTGTATACATTAATCAATTTAAAACGTCCTTTGTCGTCTTCTGTTTCTTTATCTCTATTTAGTTTACTCATATCGTTTCCACTCATAACAAATATTGAGTAGTTTATTGTTTCAGTAAACTTTCTCTTTATATGTCAGTGTTATTCGCTCCGTGCATGACCATGGTAGGGGTACATTGAAACGATGCCAGCGTGCGTAGCGGCGAAATATGACAAAATTGGAATATTGGACAAAATATTTTTACGCATGAGTTTTATCAAAAATGTGTGCAAATACATGTTGCGTATTTAATTCTGCTAATAATAGCAAAAACAGTGAGTGTAGTTTTTATAGGTTCCCAAAGATTACATATAAATTAGAGAAAAGAAAAAGATGAATTCGTGCTATTAATATGAAAAAGTAAATATCACATAATTTCATTTTTATGCAATTGAAATAGGAACAATTTAAATAATTTACCTTAAATGATATTTCATCAGGCTTCAAGCTAACTGCAGATGACTTTAGCTTTTATATCAAAACTTTTACTATTATTGTTTTTAATTGTATGCTCTTTTGCGTGAAAAACTTGATTTGCCAGTACTAGATTTTTCGCTTTCTTTTCCGTTTGGAGTTGAAAAGATATATTATGATGAATTTTGAGAAACTCAGTTTTTAATACTACATTTATTTTGTACATAAACTGAAAAAATATAGTACAAAAACTAATTTATTAATAATTGTCAATTTCGCATGTATTTAACAATGTCAAACATATGTCATATATTTAACCTGAAAATTGGGACTCCAAAATTGCCAGATGAAGGCGGTAGGTGTCGCATCAGTCACGCACGGAACGAATATAAGTTGTCTAGTTAGTATAGCGTATATAATGTCGTATGTAAATTAAACCAGATTTTGAACATGTGTTCACATTTACAATACTGTATGAATATAGGGGTTAAAATAGGATATACATGGCGATGGTTTTTCCACCGTTGTAATGGACTCTCGATACAGGTGTACGTGTAGATGAGCCATCTCACAGCCACCTTTACTTCCTTGTAGGAAGTAAAGGTGGCTGTGGCCATCTCCAATTAATTGATCAAATATACACCATGGATTTAAGTCATCTTTATTGGTTTCTTTTTCTTGTACTGGTTGATTTTCAATAGTACAATCTTCTTGTTCGTTAATTATAGAAGTAACCAGCTTCTTAACTTTTTCTTTTATTTTTTTATCTTTGTTTTTATCAGAAAAACCCTGCACTTTAAATGGTGAATCCATAAATGTACATAATGACAATATGCCACTCTGTTCTATCCCTTTAAATATTTTTGCTAAACCCGATATTAGTAATTATTGTACTACGTCGGATACTATGGATGTAAGGTTACGTTTGCTAAAATTTTCTTGCAAGATTCTTGCAGGCCGCGTACCATAACAATCAATATACTACCCTTCAAGTATTTTTGGTCACTCATTGTACTTGTTATTTCTTTAAACGGCCGTAAAATTTGGGAAAGCTGAGAACAAATAATCAAGTGTTTTTTATTTAGATTTGGTCTAAGTCTAAGTCTGTATTATTTAATACCGATGTGGAACGAAAATACACGCCAGTACACCGAAAATATCAAAATACAGAGAGGAGTCCGCCAGGGTTGCGTGCTGTCCCCACTACTTTTCAATGTCTACAGTGATCGGTATTTTAAGAAGCGCTCTCAGACTCAATAGAAGGTATATCTATCAATGGAGAAGTTTTGAATAACTTACGTTTTGCAGACGATACAGTAATAATTACGGATAACAACAATGATTTACAGAACCTAATGCAACGCCCTAATGAACGCTGTCATGAGTACGGACTGAAGATAAATTTAAAGAAAACTAAATGCATGATCATGACTAAATCTGCACAAATATATAATTGACTATTGAAGATACTGCAATTAAGAGTGTTAATAACTATAAATACTTATAAACATGGATAACATCAGATGTAGACCAAACCAAAAAAATTAAGACACGTATTGAAATATCACGTACATCATTTATTAAACTTAAAAAGTTTCTTTGTTGTCGGGATATAAGGTTAGAACTACGCCTGAGAATGCTTCGATGTTACGTGTTCTCTACTCTTCTTTATGGTCTGAAAGCTTGGACACTAAAACAAGTTCATCTGAATAAGTTGGCCGCCTTTGAATTTTGGTGTTACAGAAGAATCCCACGAATATCATGGATTCAAAAATGTCAAACATTGAAGTAACTAGAAGGATAGGAAATGAGGCAGAAATAATATAAACTATTAAAAGATGAAAACTTGAGTACTTGGGACATGTGATGAGAGGGCAAAAATACGCATTATTACAACTTATTATGCAGGGTAAAATCCGAGAAAAGCGAAATGTGGGAAGACGAAGAATATCCTGGCTTAAGAACTTAAGAGAATGGTTTGAATGCAGTAGTGCAGACCTTTTTAGAGCGGCAGTCAATAGAGTCGGCATAGCCATGATGATTTCCAACCTTCGATAGAAGATGGAACTTAAAGAAGAAGAAGTGAAACGGATTGCCTCTTCTAACTCAGTCATTCTTTTTAACCTGTAATAGGTGAAGTTCTACCTAGTTTCCACGTCTTGGATTGGCCGTTTGGGAACTTTGTTATGTTGTAATTAATACTTTAAAAGCCTTTCTGAAGATAAGGTACTTTTTTTTAATGTTTTTTGCAGAATTGTCGAAAAAAGGACTTTTTACTTTATCTATTATCAAATCAGTTTTGACATAACATTCCTGAAGTAATGAATCTAACAGTTTTTCTTGTTGGCGGTTTATATCCAGGAATCCACCCTGCAAACTTTTTAAAAGCTGGTTCTTCACCTATAGAAAATGGATGAAACGAGTCTTTGCATAAGTTTAGTAAATCAATAAGTTTAATCAAGAAAAAGAAACTGATAAAGATGACTTAAGTCCATTGTGTATTTTTGATGAATTAATTGGACATGACTCATCTAAACCTACAACTGTATCGAGAGATATACAAGAAGTCGACATGTATTTGTCTGATGATATATTACCCACAATAAATTTCGAACGGAGATTGGAACTGTCCATTACCGTGGTGGAAAAACCATCGCCATGTATATCCTAACTTAGCCACTATATTCATAAAATATTGTAGAATTGTAACAAAATCTTTTCCTTGTGAACACATGTTTAAAATCTGGTTTAATTTAAAATAAAAGAAGAACACGGTTAAGAAGAAAAGTAGAAAAACTTGTTTTTAAATGTCAATTTAGACGATCCGCGATTTAATAATAACGTGTAATGTAAATGTAAGTACGATTTAATGTAAATGTAAGTACTATTTGTATTGTTTAATTTATTTTTCAAGTTATAATAAATATATCCTTCGTTAGGTTCTTTCACTTCAATACTTTTACACATAAACGATAATAGCCAATATGTTTGTGTACTCGCTAATTTGAATCAACTAGTTGCAGTTTACGAAAAACGGTTCCGATAAAAATTTAAAAAACGGGAGGGCCCACCTCTAGTTTTTTAGGTATATTAGGATCGGAACCAGAGAATATGTAAAATATCTCTGATCGGAACTATTCGTTTCACTAATGGCCAATAGGTGTTAAAAATATTTGTGGAGGGGAGACCAAGGGAAAATATGATTGTTATCTTTGTCTATTCGCTGAAAATATGATTTTATATCTGCGTTAGATATCCTGTTAAATTTTACCATACCGACCATAAACTTTTACCTATACTGTATATATATAGTAGGTGTAGTCCAAGAAAAATTAGGGAAAAAGAGAAATAGGTACAGAGTGTTCACCCACCAGATTAAATGACGTACTGGAGGAACTACTAGATACAAAATACAAACTTTATGAAGAAAGTGCAAAAAACTGTACAATAAGGGAAAAGTTGATTTTTTCTGGAACTTTTTTATTTTAAAATAATCTCCACGTTAGTTTATTATGGGAAGGTGAGGGAATGTCGACTACTTAAGACAAAACTGTTATAGACTGATTGCTACAGTTTGTACGAATTTGAAACTTATATTATGGAAATTTAGTTCATTCAGTTAATCAGTTACTACTTCAAAAATATTATAAAATAATTACAAATTTTTTAAAAATACATATTTTTGAAACAGAAACAGCGTAATATCCATCAATCGGGTAATATCGAGAATGGATGGAGATGGAGATATCGATCAAGAATAGGAAATATCGATCACAGATGGAGAAGTTCAATGGTTAAGTTTACTTAGGTTTATTTCTTTAGTTACATTTACAGTTTGAGCAAATATAAAAAGTAGCAGTCTGCATGAGCCCAGAGACCACAGAGACAACATCTCCACCATAATTTATTTGATTCAAACTTCGAACATACTGCTCATAGTTCGCTTTCTCGTGTTTGGTGTGCTTTCACGCCTTAAGTCTCCTTCTTGACTAATTTTTCTTTTTTTATCTTTTTTTTTATCTTAGTAGCTCCAATTGTTCGTTTAACTTTCTCAACCTCATTCTTCTTTTGCTTTTTTTGTTCCTTATTATCTAATTGTTTTTTTAATGGTGTTGATGTTAAAATGGTCGAGTGTTGAGTTCGCCTGCTTTTAGTTTTTGTATAACTACTGACTGGTAGTGCCGGTAGAGAGCATAGTTCACTGAAAGATATACGAGATAAGCTTTCATTTTTTAGCTGTACAAATTTATCCTTATCGTCGCTTAGATCAATGTCTGAAACTTCCTCTAATTCTGTTTCAGATAAAAAATCTTCTGATGATGGTGCTGCTTTTGATCACAGTTTTTTTTATTTTGGACTCCACTTGGCCCTGGAGTTAGTTTATCTAGGGGAGTTGGTGTCAACGATGATTTTTGATGTGTATCGGTCAGATAAGACACATTATCTTGATATTGTTCAACTACTGGTATATATATATATATATATATATATATATATATATATATATATATATATATATATATATAAAGTAGTTAGGTATTATTGACTGACACGTTATGTAAAATAAAGTTTTAAAATAAAATAAAATTTACGAAAATTAATACTTTAATTTTCTAATATATGATTTTCTGACTATAAATACTATATTTTCAAAAATTTAAATATTCATATTTGGCGCCACTTTTTACGTAAGCATAATAACAATCTAGAGCTAATTATCAATAATAAAAACAGACACGAGTGTCTTTCTGACATAAATCAAACATCATTATTAATCAATGTCATAATATATTCAAAATTAAAATATTGTACTTGCATAAAAATATAATTTAAGAAAAATTAATAATGTTTTGTGAATTTAATAATTTAATGGTTTAACCTCATGTTGTAAGTTTTTATATAGTTTTATACAATGTTTTTTTAATTCTAATTTCATTGTATTTACCATAACATATTTTAGCGTATTTATTATAAGCTTGATTTAAGAACAAAGAGTTTTACTTATCCTGCCCTACTTAAATGACTGCATCCTCAAAATAAAACTTTATTTTATATATATATATATATATATATATATATATATATATATATAATATATATATATATATATATATATGTTAAATCACTAACTTCTTGATTGACTTTTTAAAAAAGATTTATTTCACAAATAAAAGTTACACTTAGTTATACGATAAAATGAAGCAAATAAAATTATATAATACAAATGTTATTAGTAAGAAACTTATATGACGAGTGAAAAATATAATGTTAGTCCTGAATTTATAATCTATCTACAAAATGTGGTGTCGGCATTTCCCACGAAAGGCCAGCTTTGGTCAGAGTTTGATGTCCGTGCATAGTCAGCTATCTCTATGGGAACGCTTGCTAAAAGAATGATGAAATAGGAACTGATATTGCGAAACCAAAGTGTCGGTAACCCTTGAGTGGTTCAAGGTGACTATTTTCACATATAACACCTCCCCTCATTAGTGAAAAGTCGATGCCTTGCTTCGACTTTTAAAGCTCAATTGGGGTTTCGAAGACGTCTTCATTTTCTGGGCGTACGTCTGGTCTTCTTTTAAAGGTTAATCCTTTAAGTTTCTGTTTAATGGAACTGCTGCGATGTGGTGAAGGTGGAGGTGAGTCCTGAGGGTAGTTCATGGCAAGTCTTGGAAATCTTTTGCGTCTACATTTGCAGAGGATGTATACAAAAACTAGAATGATAATTAATGATAAAGACAATATAGTGAACCAAGGCAAATGTTTTTCGATGAATGGTTGGTTCATGATTTGGTCGAGTTCTTCTGAATATTGGTCCAGCTTATGTTGTGCAATATTTAAATCGTCTGCATTTATCTTATTGAGTTGTAATGGTTTCAAATTTGGTATATGGTTTCTTCTTCCGAAATGGTCACCACATCTGTATGGAATATTAACTGGATGACTTCTGTAGGTTATATTTGGATATTTATTAATTTGATCTCTGGCGTGGACTCGGGTACTTCCAATAAATGCTGTACATTCGGGTAGTAATCTTAGAATTGTGTTTACTTTGATTGTCTGGGTACAAATGTCTTTTCTTTCACACTTGATTGTAACTGGTAATGGATCGGATACTGTTATTAACCATAAATTTCGGTCAATTTCTTGCACATTGTAATCTTGTGCTAAAAACGTCGACATCTGACAAGTTTTTGGTAGAAATCTAACTGGTTTCAATAACTGTGCCTCACATATAGTATCGCTGTCTATTGGATAGGGAAGAATATCTGTGCACATTCTTTGATTTGGACTAATTGATTTGCATTCTTCTGTGTTTCGGGGTAATACATATGAAATTGAATCATCGTCTCGCGCTATATACTTATGTATTGTAGAAAGTGTATGAAAAAGACCAGTTTGATTATCCAATATTGGTATCGAATATAAATGATATAAGGTATAGATTTCGGGGTCGACTAATGGAATTTCTAGGACGAATACAATTTTGGAATCGAGTTGATATGCTTGAAGTTTTATTATATCAATATATTGGGCTATATTTGATGTATAAATGGGCAATGGTAATACATTATTTTGTAATGATTGTGAGATAGTTTTCAATGAATCTAGTAAATCATTGGGCGAAATAATTGAACTGTGTAAAATTTGCAACCGAGAAAAGGTGATGGCGTTCAAAATGTCATTGAGATAATTTTCTAAAAATATGTAGCTTTCCATTAATGATTCACACAAATTTAAGGTTTGTAATTGTGCACGGTAAAATGATATGTCGTCAGCAATGTCTATAAGAGTGGTTTCGATATCGTTTAGGTCTTTGTTAAAAGTTTGTTCGTCTATTTGTAATTTGTGGATAGTAGTGTTAAAAGATTTTATGACAGAAGTTGTAACAGAGATTTGGTTCTTTAGGAGTGTTTATATTTGCTTTTCATCTGTAGTGATCCTATTTATACATTGATTGAAATATTCACCGTCTGATGCGTCTAAATTTCCACTAATAGATTTCCATAAGGTTCCAACACCATTGATTAATCCTCGTTTTTGGCGTGGATTAATTGGCTCGTGTGTCGGCAATTACTTCTCTATATTTTAAATTTACGGAATTAGAAATTTGTCTTATTAAACTAATGTGTGTTTGTACTTCGGATTGAAATGCAAGTTTTCTTGGAGTATCGGCCTTAGTAAATTTATCTAGCAAGTTTCCTAAAATTTTGTCGTTGTTGGATATGGCAGTTTCTATAGGGAGCAATTCCTTGTAAACAAGTAATGTCCATTTATCGTTAGATATTCGAATGGTACCTTCTTCGTGATAGAAGATTCCGACTGTATTATTAATGGGAGAGAGGTAAAATTGGGAGTAAGCGACTGAGAATAGTCCATAGAATCTGTAAAGAAGAAATTTATTCAAAATAAGGTTTCAGTCTGTCAAAATTTACTTTAGAGGTTTGGTTAGTTTTGGGGTTAAGGATAATTGCGGAATTTGTAAAAACTTCTTGAATTTCGAAAAGTCCATTAAAAAGATTATCCGATTTTGATTTAATTTGGGATTCTTTTACGTAAACTTTGTCACCAATTTTAAAATCAGGTCTTCGTTCTGAAATATTCTCGTCAAATCTTACTTTCGCCTTTTCTTTTTGTCTTTCTGTTTTTGCTTTGGCTACTTTGTAAAAATATTCCATGCGATTATTCAGGTCTCGAATATATTTGCTCATTAATGTTTTTTGATTGTATAGAGTTTCTGGTGGTCGGCTTGCAGTGTGCCCAAATATAAGTTCATATGGTGTGAAACCGTGAGTCTTATTTTTTGTGTTGTTATAGCATATTATTGCATAAGGAAGTATAGTGAAGGGATGATCGTTTGGGTTCTCGGCTTGATTTGCTCTAATCATTTCTGAGAGTGTGGCATGAAATCTTTCCACAGACCCATTAGATTGTGGATGGTTAACACTAGAAAATGTTAGTTTGATGTCGTATAATTCGCATAGATCTTTGATTATAGCATTCTCAAATTCTCGACCGCAATCACAATGAATTCTTCGTGGTGTTCCATAGTGTTGAAAGAAGAGTAGGAGTGTGTTGGCTACTGTTACTGCCTTTTTGTCTTCCAAAGGATAGGCTTGCGTGAATTTTGTCAATTCGTCACGAATGGTTAAAGCGTAGTTTCTAGTGGGATATTCAAATATGTCTATGTTGATCCTTTCAAATGGTGTTTTTGGTGTTTCCGTTATAACTAATGGTCCACTTAGATTTTTTCTGTAAATTTTAACCTTTTGGCAAATTTCACAGGATTTTATATATTTTTCTACGTCTTTTGCTAAGTTCTTCCAATTATATTTTTCTTTTATACGTCTAACGGTTTCGTTTATTCCTCTGTGCAAGTTATTTTTGCCACAATGGTAATGTTCTAGGATTTGTGGGGTTTCGTCTTCGCTTGCCTGTTTAATTACATTTTGGCAGATTTTTAATTTAAGTTCTTTGTCTGCAAATATATAGGAAAATATTTCTAGAATGGGAAGTTCGAGATTGTTTTCTATGCAATAGGTCTTTGATTCGTCAAATTGTTCTTGGTTCGCATAAAGTATGAGAAATAAGTATGACATTACACTTTGTGGATCGTAAGGTAATGGGATAATGAAATATTTTCGATCTTTTACGGTTTTACTAGATACAATATTGATCCTTCGGTTACTGTATTCTATATTTTCTTCGAATATGTCACTCATTATTTTTTCGTGCAGGTCCTCAAGTTTATTCTGCCAGAAAAAGGTAACAATATTCTTGTGAGATTTATCTAACAGCTCTGCGTTTGACGTTTCTATTTTGGAGTAATCGATAATGGATTTGGTTCTATATAATTCTAGAAATTTATCGAATTCTTCGGACATCTTTTCTATTCCTTCTTCTGTGTCTTCTTTTTCTTCTTCGTCTTCATCTGTCTCGGTTTCATTTCTGTTAGATGCGTGCAGGGCAAGTTTTGATTGAAAATCTGCACAGTCCTTAAAATGGTTTATTTTTATTCTGGAGAGTGCATCTGCGTTTCTGTTGATTTTTCCTGAACGGTGCTCTATTTTGTAATTATATTCTTCAAGTTTTAGGCACCAGCGTGCTAGGCGGCTTCCTGGGTCTTTAATTGAAAATAGCCATGTAAGAGGTCGATGATCAGTGATAAGAGTAAACCTGCGACCGAAAAGATATGGTCTGAAATGTTTTACTGCCCATACTATAGCTAGTAATTCTCTTTCTATTGTGGAATATTTGGTTTCTGCACTGCATAATGTTCGTGATGCATAAGCGATTGGCAGATCTTTTCCTAATGGGCCCTGTGACAAAACGGCTCCAATTGCGAAAGCACTAGCGTCAGTAGTGAGTAAAAAGGGTTCTTCAAAATTTGGATATATGAGAATTGGGTCTGTCATTAGAATATTTTTGAGATCGTTGAATGCTTCCTTACATTCGGCATTAAAAACAAAAGGGACTTCTTTTTGAAGTAATTTAGTCAGTGGTTTGGAAATTTTGGCAAAATTCGGTATAAAATCTGCGGTAGTAACCTACTAGGCCTAAAAATGATTTTATTTCTTTAGTTGTCTTGGGTTCTGGGAAACTTTTTATGCATGATACCTTGGCAGGATTTGTTTTTACTCCGTGTTTAGTTACGAGGTGTCCTAAGTATGCGACTTCTTTTCTTAAGAATTCACATTTATCCGGTTGTATCTTCAGATTTGCTTTTCTTAATCTTTTAAATACTTCTGTCAGTCGTGACATATGCTCATGAATGGTGGCTGAATAGATGATTATGTCGTCCATATATACTAAACATCTCTCGTTTTGAATTCCTAAGAGGATGTTATCCATTACTCGTTGAAATGTGGAAGGAGCATTCCTTATCCGAAAGGCATACGAACAAATTCGTAATGTCCGTTGTCTACTGAAAATGCTGTTTTTTTGGATATCTTTTGGATCGATTTCAATTTGGTGGAATCCGGACGCCAAATCTAATGTTGTAAAGTATTGACACTTTCCAAGTTGGTCCAACAATTCTGAAATTTGTGGAAGTGGATAACGATCTTCTATTGTAACTTCATTAAGTTTACGATAGTCAATAACGACTCTCCATTTCTGTTTGCCAGATGCGTCAAGTTTTTTGGGTACCACCCACACTGGACTTGACCAGGGCGATATGCTATGTCGAATTATTCCTTGCTCTAGCATTTTGTTGGTTTAAGTCTTTACTTCTTCTTTATGAACCTGTGGATATCTGTAAGATTTCGTGTATATCGGTTTCGCGTTGTTCGTTTTGATTGCGTGCTTAATTTCATTTGTGAATGTTAGCTTGTCACCTTCTACGTAAAATATATCTGAAAATTCCGTACAAATGTTTAGAATTTGTTCCTTTTCTTCTGAGTTTAAGTGGTCAATTCTCAGTTGTTCTCTAATTATTTCTTCTCTGTCTATAATTGGCTGTTCGCAGTGATTTTGATCGTAGGTGAAGATTGTCTCCAAGTTTTCGATAGGTTCGATGGAAATATTCGAAAATTCGATTATTTTTGGCATTGCATTAGCATTAATGACGGAAGTTAAAAAGTCTCCATTTTCGTCTACATGGACTAATGCGTGAGGAATTCGAACTTTTTCGATTTCTTGGGATGACAGTATTGCGTCTGTATTGGATAGGTTGCATTTCAACTTGAATATTTGTTCTGTTCGGCTATCAATCGAAATTTGGTTTATTTTTTCTTTTATTCGTTTTTTCTCTGGTCTTGGGATGTGTTTGTGTTGATCATGAGTGTTTTCGTGAAATGAGCTGCTATTGTGTTGAGCTTTAACGTTTGAGTTTGATTTCGGATATGTTTGGAAATTATTTGACGGTACTATTTTTGTAGGAAATGTAACCGGAATATTTTCTATGGGTTTATGGGTCTCTTGTCCGACTTTATGCAGGGTAAGAGTTTTAAAATTTGTATGAAGTTGTCTTGTTTTAAGGTCTATTACACATTCGTAGTGGTCTAGGAAATATAGGCCTATTATGCCGTCAAAGTCAATGTCTAGATTAAAAATGAAAACTTTGTGAGGGTTGTCATCGGTAAAGGGAATAAGGACAGATTCTGTAATTAGAAGTTTCTCGTCGGTTATGCCTTGAATGGTAACATTTTCTGGGGATCGGTTATGATAATTTCGTGCAGTATTCTCTTTGAAAACTGTAATTCCTGCACCGGTGTCAATTAGAAGTTTAAAAGTATTCGTAGCGTTATTGATATAATATAAGTTTTTAGAGCTCATTGTGTGGAAGGGGCTTACAGGAATTTCTGTTCGGGAAAATTCACATTTGGATCGAAATTGTCCAAATTGAGGGCTTGGATTTGTTGTTGTACATTCGTGATATCGGTTGAAAGATTCGTATGTACTGGGGGATGGTTCTGATTGGGTAGCGAAAGAAAATCCTGATAATTTTCTGTATCAGGTGTATTATTAATAAAATCAGATGTGTCATTGGTATATTCGTAAAAATAGTTACTTTGAAGATCATTTTCTGTATAATAATCTTCATAAGATTCTACAAGATCGTCAGGGTATTCATTAAAGACATGGGCTCTTTGCTGAAAATTTTGGAAATTTGGATTTCTCTGAATAACAGAGGGGCGATTCTGCGGTTGATTTTGAGAAGGGAAATTCGATCTCTGTGGGTTTAAATTTTGTTGATTAGAAGAGTATTGGTTTTGATTACTTGGGTAATTTTGTGATCTAGTATTATATTGATTGGATTGGTTTTGATTATTTTGGTAGTTTTGTGGTTTACCGCTATATTGATTTTGATAAGAAGAACGTGATGAGCGACATTCGCTACTTAAATGGCCAATACGACCACAACTTGTACATTTAGAAAAATTAGATGAGGTTCTTCTCATCGGTTGAGAAGGTTTTGGATTATTTTGGCTATCTTTATTTGATTTTTGAGATTCGAAATACGATAACTGAAGTTCACGTCGGATACGGTTACTGGCTTCAATAAGGTCTTTAGGGTTACTGGCCCTAATTATTTGTCCTAAGCGGGGTTCTAGTCCAGTTAAGAGAGTATTCAAAGCCATAGAGTCAATTAACGTGCATTGGGCGGTTTTTTGGTCTTGTGTTAGGCCTGATTTTTGAATTGAGGCGTGCATGTTTACATTTAGAACTTGTAATCTGTTGAAAAAGGTTAAAGGTGATTCGTTCGATAACTGTCGAAGTCTTTGTAGGTCGTGAATTAAGGAAGTGAGATCTCTACTATCTCCGAAATGAAGGTTTAATAAATTTTTTATGTCTGTGTATGAAGTTGGTTTTCTAGAGTTTATTAATTGAGCTGCTTTACCTTTTAGTTTATTTTTAATGTGAATCGTTAATAAAATACGTTGGTCTCCCGAAGACATTTTAATCGCGCAATCACATGCGTCTAAGAATGTGGGAAGAGAGATTGGGTCTCCTTCAAACTCAGGAATTATGGAGAATATTTCTGAGAGTTTGTATGGTTCAATTTCAACTTGGGTTTGTGAACGTGTTTCAGGCATTTTAATAATAATATGTTAGTGGAAGTATAAAACAAAATATACGAATAGTAAATATGGTAAAATAAAATAAAATGTAGTAAAATCAAGTAAAATATGGTAAAATCAAGTAAAATGTGGTAAAATAAAGTAAAATATAGTAAAATATCGGTGAAAATATAATACGAAATCAATAAAATGTGTAAATAAGAATGATAAAATAATAAAAGTATGCAATAAAAAGGTATTTCCTTATTAGATAATCAACTTGGCTTGACTTTCTGTATAGTCAAGATTATAAATTGAAAAAATTATGATGTATGTACGATATGTTTGCAAATATAAAAATAGTAAAAACGAGATGATTCAATAACTTACATTAACAGAAACATCAAGTACGTCTTGTTTTCTAACGGGATCTGCTACCAGGGGCTTCATCAGGTGTTCCTTCCGTAGTATCCAGTTGAATGAGGACGGCTCTAGGTTCTTTTTCCGTTGAGGGATAGGGATCCGCCGTTGCTAGTGAGTTTCCTTGTTCTAAACAACGTTAACCGGATCCTACTGACTGCGCCAAATGTTAAATCACTAACTTCTTGATTGACTTTTTAAAAAAGATTTATTTCACAAATAAAAGTTGCACTTAGTTATACGATAAAATGAAGCAAATAAAATTATATAATACAAATGTTATTAGTAAGAAACTTATATGACGAGTGAAAATATAATATAAATATAATGTTAGTCCTGAATTTATAATCTATCTACAAAATATGGTGTCGGCATTTCCCACGAAAGGCCAGCTTTGGTCAGAGTTTGATGTCAGTGCATAGTCAGCTATCTCTATGGGAACGCTTGCTAAAAGAATGATGAAATAGGAACTGATATTGCGAAACCAAAGTGTCGGTAACCCTTGAGTGGTTCAAGGTGACTATTTTCACATATAACATATATATATATATATATTATATATATATATATATATATATATACAGAGTGTCTCAAAAGTCTGGAAACGGCCAATTATCTCGTAAACTTCTAGTCATAATTGTACAAAATTTGAGATACGGATATTCCATATTTGATATTTGCAATGTTGTCAGATTTACCGTTTTTCTTATATTATTAGTAACTTTGCTTTTTCAAATTCATCACCTTGTATCATCATCATCATGGCTTATTCACTCCTGGCGGAGTGTTTGCCGCCCTTTTGGGCTCTCTGATTCATTTATTGTGGAGAATCAGTCCGCTGTTGTTTTTTTTATTATTATAGCAGCGTGTGTGACTTGGCCCTGTCTACAATTTTCCTCCATTCTTTCCGATCCTTACAGCGCTCCATCCAATTGTAGATTCTCAGCTTCTTTATGTCTCCTAAGACTTGATCTCTCCATCTTGTTTTGGGTCTCCCCTTTGGTCTCTTTGTTGTTGGTCTCCATCCAGTTATTCGCTTTAGCGTAGAGTCTGGGTTAGCTCTTTCTGTGTGCCCCAGCCACCTGAGCCTTTGCGTCTTAACGAACTTGATTATGTCTTCACCCTCGATGACTTCTTTAATTTCTTCATTGGTTAATCTTCTAAATTCGCCTACACTTATCCTCACCGGCCCCATTATTCGTCGAATTATCTTTCTCTCTAAGATTTCTAACCTCATTTCATCTTTTTGTGTTAGGCACATCGTCTCTGCACCATAGGTGATCACTGGCCTGATTGCAGTCTTGTAAATTTTTAATTTGGTTTTCTTACTAATGTGTTTTTCTTTCAGGAATTTTTGGTAGTTCCAGTAGGTTTTATTACCCAGTAGGATGCGTTCATTTATTTCATCTGTTCTATCATTTCTGTCATTTACCATCACTCCCAGGTATTTGAAACGGTGTACTCTTTCAAATGTATATGCACCAAGCTTAATTTCTTTCTCTATGTTCGTATTCTCTCTTGAACACTTGAGGTATTTCGTTTTGCTTTGGTTTATTACTAGCCCTCTCTTCTTTGCTTCTTTATCTAGTATTAATATTATGTTCTGCATGGTTTTTAAATCTCTAGTAACCAGTGCAATATCGTCTGCATACGCAATCAGTTGGGCTGAAGATTCGATAATCGTTCCCATAATTTTGGCTGCTCTTACTGCGCCCTCTATGGCAATGTTAAATAATGTTGTTGACAGGGAGTCTCCCTGTCTGACACCTACCTCCATTTGTACTTCATCTGACGGGCCTTCCTTTGTTAAGATTCGTGCCTTGGATTCCTTCATCGTCATTTTCGTGAGACTTATTAATTTTTCTTGGATGCCTAATTGATTCATATCCTTAATTAGCTCCTCCCTTATTACACTGTCAAAAGCTTGCTTGTAGTCAATAAACAGTATATGTAGATCTATTCCGTGCTCGTAACTTTTTTCGACTATTTGCGTTACAATGTGTATTGCATCTATTGTTGACTTACCTTCTCTGAATCCATGTTGGTATTCACCTATTTTTGTTCTAGTTTCTTTTTCTATTCTTTGTCTGATCAAATTAGTTAATATTTTGTACATTGTATTTAATAACGTGATTCCCCTGTAGTTAGTGCATTTCGTCTTGTCGCCTTTTTTAGGGATTGGTGTTATCAGACCACAATTCCAGTCGTTCGGCATGCTTTCTTCTTCCCATATTCGTTCTATTAGGTTGTGGATTCTGTGGGCTAGTTCCTCTCCCCCATTCTTAAAGAACTCATTTATGATATCGTCTGGTCCTGCTGCTTTCCTTGTCTTTAATCTGTTTATAGTCGCCAATAGTTCGCTGTATGAGGGAGGCTCTGATTGTTCTCCATTCCTATTTTCTGTTTGTTCTTCATTTTCTGCGTTTTCAGCATCGTCTTTCTTTTTAAACAGTTCTCTATAGTGTGTTTCCCATTCTATTTTTCCAATATTTGCTGGTATCTCTTTTTTTCTCTGTGATTTTATGTATTTGTATAGTCTTGCATTGTCATTACTATTGGCTTCGAGTTCCTGCAGTAATTCATCGATCCATTTCTTCTTTTTTCTTTTGCAGCATTTGTCTGATTCTTTCTTCTTCTCTTTATAGTGTAGGAGATCTTCTTGTTTCCCTGTGGCCACCCAATTGTGTCTTGCTTTGTCCTTGTCTTTATTAGCTTGCTCGCATTCTTCATCATACCAATCCTTTCTTTTATTGTTTTCCATTAGTCCTATCGCCTCCTCTGCTGTTGTTAAGATACTCTATTTTATGTCTTCCATTGTTTTATCTATGTTCGATGGTTTTAAGACTAGTAGTTTTTCTTCCAATTTAGTGCAGAATTTTCTGTTTGCATTATCTGTATTCAGTTTCGACCGATTCCACCTCTTTCTTTTCTTTCTGTCGTTTTTCTTTAAGTATCTTCAATTTCATGTCGCTTATCACCAAAATGTGATCCGAATCAGCATTGGCTCCCCTGTAAGACCTTACATTCTGAAAAATTGTTCTCCATTTATTGAGATTAGGATGTGGTCTATTTGGTTTCCATCTGTTGTTCCAGGTATTAGCCACGTTACTTTGTGCTCTTTTTTGTGCTTGAATTGAGTGCTAATAATAAAAGTATTGGTTGCTGCTGCTAGATTCTATATTCTCCTGCCATTGTTATTCGTATTTTGATGGATTGTTTCTTTTCCTGCAATTTCTCTGTTCGTGTCTTCTTTCCCTATCTTTGCGTTGAAGTCTCCTAATAGGATTAGTATGTCGTTCTTTGGTATTTCTTCGCACAATTCTTCAAGTTTATCATAGAATTCATTCTTTTCTTCTTCAGGAGCATTCTCAGTAGGGGCATATATGTTAACAAATGTTAAATTTGCTTGTTTATTTTTCATTCTAATATATGATATTCTTCTATCAACCGCTTTAAAGTTAATAATCTTGTTTCTTACGCTGTTACTAACTAGAAAGGCAGTTTCATTGCGCCCCCGTTTGCTTTCTTCTGCGTAGTACATTGTGTAATTTCTTCTAGCAATCATCCCTTCTCCTGCCCACCTTATTTCTTGTAGCGCTACTAGCCCATCTTGTATTTTATCATTTCTTTTGCCAACTCTTCCATTTTGCCTGGTCATAGAAGTGTTTTGATATTCCACGTTCCTATTCTTATTTTTCTATTTTTGTTTCTTGCTTTATTTTGTTTTGTTTTGTTTTTGCGTCTTTTCTTGCAAAACAGTTTCATGTCCGTATTCATTGCCAACTCCGTTATACTGTCGCTGTCTTTTGTTATATTTTTTGTTAGTTTTTTTGAAGCCATTTTCATCAATTTTCCTCTTGGATCTATATTATCAGATATGGGAGATCTGTCGTTTATTGTCCTAGCGTTACCCTTCTTCTCTTCAGGTTTCTTCCAGTAATTTACATCTATGCCTTCTAGTTGCTCCAGTGAGAACGGTTCACCATTTATCCATAATTTGTTGTATTTTAATGCGGCTGTGTGTCCTTCCTGGCGTACCATTTTCATGTACTGGAGAAGATGCTTCCTTTCTTGTAGTATTTTCTTCGGGAAGTCCTCATTGATATATATTTTAGTTCCTCTTCTAGGTTTTTAGCAGCCTTCAGAATTTCCATTCTCGTAGCTTCCTTTTTCATTTCTAATATGATGGGTCTGGGTACATTTTGGAGATCACCTTGTCTGCCTATTCTTCTCATATCTACCAGTTCTTCATCTAGGTTTATTTGTACGCCGATTTTTTTCATTATCCCCTTTATCTTATTTATCATCTCTTGTTCGCTTTCTGTTTGGTTTTCTTCAACCCCCTGTATTACCATGTTTTTTCTTCCAGCTTGTCTTTCCAGTATTTCGATTCTAACTTCTTGTTCTGTGATTTTAGTTCTCATTGCTTTGTTATCTGCCTTGAACTGTTCTTTTTCTTGATTTAATTTATCCAGGTCTACTTGCATTTTATCTATTTTGCTTTCGATTCTTACATTTCTTTCGTCGATTTTCTCTAATTTTTCTAGTATTTGCTCCATTGTACCGCGGTAAGGGTGTCCGCCCAATCGACTTGACGGAGCTTCAACCCTTCTCAGCACTTTGGAGTTACAGTCTGTCCCAAACCCTTTTTTCAGTGCGTCACTAATTTTGACGTCATATAGGATTTAAAGAATGTCGAGAATTATTGCATGACATTTTAGTTAAATCTGACAGTTGCAGGATCGTAATCGGCTAAATGTGAAAAGGTTATTTTTTTTTAAATGCATAGCAGTTTGTCATAATTCTGTTCTATTCTGTTCTATTTTATACATTCCAAGGAAAGTGCTTAATTAGCTTAGATTCGTTTATGGATTTATTATTATTTATTACAAACACACAGGCATATTGCAATGACAATTGCAATTGCAAGGCATCAAAGTAAACATTCCTGTGATAAAATAACATCGATTTAAATCAGTCATATTTGGATAAGTAATTTTCTGATAAGTTTCTGTGGCAGCCAATAGTTTAATTTTGTGAAGATTTGTCATTAAATAGTGGAAATAGTTTAAATAGTGAAGCAGTTGATTTTTGAGTTATTCTACCAGATTTGGTGTGCAAATGAAAGAAGGTTATAAAGTTTAGTTAAAAAAACAATATAAATAGTTTAAATAGTGAAGCAGTTGATTTTTGAGTTAATCTACCAGTTCCGGTATCCAGATGAAATCGTGTTAATGGAGTTTAGTTAAAAAACAAGATACCGAATGTAAGTTTACCTTCTTTTTTATGAATAACAAAAATGAATATTATATTTCAAACAATCCATAATCCCATTCAGAATCTGATTCTTTAAAATCAATGATTACACTAGATATGTGGCTGGTATCAATTATATCTTACATTTCAAGAAAATGTCGTGGTTCTAAAAAGAACCGTTTTAATACATATAAATATCCATAACGGTATTAGTTTAAGATATTTTCTCAATATCATTCCGGAATTCACAATCTGATTCGCGAACGACAGAAACTGATAATAAAGATAACTCAGCCTCTTTTTCTAATTGAAACTAATTTAATAATTTTAATATTAGTCTTTGTTCATTCTCGGTATATCTCGGAATATTTAAAATATTTTTATGACAATAAATACAAAATTTAATTTTCACTGTAGGTAAAATGTCTGAAAATACTAACCTGGAACGGCAATTATCATTTTATCAGTTGACATTGTGAAAGTACTGTCACTGTCATTATCAAGATCATCTGTGTCAAATTATATTTATATGCATAATTGATTGGATATCTATTTAGCGTATTCTAAACTCCAACCAATTATACGTTCGTAAGTAGAATTCGCTTTAATATGCGAATACCCGTGACCGATACCTAATTTTCTAAGTTCTATGTATAATAATCAGAGACTCACGTTTTTTTCTGTCACTTCTAGCTTAATGCGTTAGAGAGAATTCGAACAACTATGACGCACTGAAAGAAGGGTTTGGGACGAACTGTATACTCAGATTTGGATTTTCGTAATAATGATTCGGCTTTAATGCAGAAATTTTTCAATAGCCGGCAACGTCGCTTTTATTTCAGACAGCACTTCAGCTCTTATCGGGATGTTTTTGTCTATTGTTTATTAATTGTTTAAAGAGGTTATTGTGCTTTTGCAATGCTTACTCACTGATATCTGCTGAATTTTGACGAAATATTTTTATCGGAAGAACAGCCGTCGGTCTGAATTCACTGTAGTCTATTTGTATTAGTTTATTTTTCACTTTGTTACACTAAATTTATATTTTAATGCGGAGCGTATTTTGACAGTATCGTTCGGATTCCATAGTGTAGATAAGATTCACCTTGTATATTCAGTCATGATTGGAATCTTCTATTTAATACGAGTTCAACCATATGTAACACTTATGATTTTATGTAGTCTGAAAGGTCTTAAATATATAAAACAGAATTCTGACAACACCTAATTGTCTCAAAAAATTTTTTAATACTAACTATTTTCAACTACATTAAAACGTAACAATTGATAGATTACAACATTTTTAAGATAATGGTTACTTCCAAGTGTTCAAAATGTGCTCCATTTGACAGTACGCTAATCGATGGTAAAATGCGTCTACCACATTTCTCCATGATTGTCTAGAAATTATTCGAGATTCATAGATAATTCATTGCCTTAGCTCTGCCAGACTTGCTGGTTTAGTTTTCTAAACTAAATTTTTCAAGTATCATCAATAAAACAATCTAAAGGATTAAAATCAGGTGAACGTGGAGGCCATTCAATTCTATCTCGTCTACCAATCTATCGTCCAGAGAATATCTCATCTAAATAACGCCGAATATTTCCATCAAAAGGAGGTGGAGCTCCATCTTGCTGAAACCATATCTGATTAAAATTGACCCTAAACAAGTGTTTCAGTGTAGGTACAATTTCATCTCTAAGTAACATTTCGTAACTATCTGACGTTAAATTTCCTTCGATATAAAATAGCTTTTTGGCATGGCAATGGCAATTGACTGAGTACCTACTATACCTGACCATACATTTAATTTTTGTGGTCTTTGAGTATGGTTTTCACTCTTCCAGTGTCCATTGACGTCACTTCAGTACCTTAGATTGTGTCGATTTACACTTCTATACAGCGTAAAGGTTGCTTCATCGGAAAAACATATTCTGTTAACGAAATTTTCATTATTTTTAATTTTATCCATCATTACCTCAGTAATCTCTAATCTACGATCGAAGTCATCTTCACTACTTAATTCTTACAATAAGTTAATTTTGTATGGGTTAAGTTTATCCTGACGTAATACACGTAAGACTGAAGAACGACCTACATCATATACTTGTGCAGCCCTAAGTGAGGACGTATGTGGATCTTCAACAAAACGTTGCGTTATATCTAAAGTATTGTTGTCATTTATAACTCTTTTCGGTCTACCTGATCGGTATCTATCTTTTACTTCTCCAGATTCCTCAGATCGCTTTACAGTTTTTTATACCGTCGACTTATGAATAGGAGAACAATTTGGGAAAGTATCATTGAACAAGTTGGCTACTTCACAATAAGATATTTTTCTGTCACCGTACCCTCTCATCATTAGAAAAGTAATTCGTTCTTTTTCATTAAGAGCCAGTTTAGGGAAGCAATTTATCTTGCAGAACTTTTCGAAACACAACTACTGTCAGTTTTAGTTAGTAATGTAATGGTGAACAAATGTCAAAATCACAGCATTTTACAAATTTATTAAAATCTACATATTTTGCTCTGTTTTATGTATTTAAGACGTTCCAGACTACATAAAATCATAAGTGTTACATATAGTTGAAGTCGTATTGAATAGGAGATTCAATAGTGACTAAATATACAGGATGATGAATTTGAAAAACTAAAGATACTAATATCATAAGAGAAACGGCAAAACTGGCAACATTGCAAATATCAAATATGGAATCTCCGTATCCCAAAATAGGTGTACTCTAAATTTTCTACAATTATGATTAGCAATTTACGAGATAATTGGCCGTTTCCAGACTTTTGGGCCACTCTGTATGTATATTAATTGTTCTTCACAAAAAACATCGTGATTGAAGGGAAAGATCCCTGTGATTCGAAAATTATTTACAGCCTTTTTAACAGACGTAGCCATATTAAAAGCATTTTTAACAAGTTCCGCAACGTCTGTTGTATTGATTTTTTCATATTTTTTGTTTTATATACTTGTTAAATTCTTGGTAGTAAGCTGTTTTGAATCGAGAAAAATGTGATCTCTAGAATCTGGAGACGGTGGGAGGTGTGCGGTGGTAGTGAAAGGAGGTTTATTTCAGTGTCGCGACAAAAATTGTAGGAAGGCAGACTTGAATGCGTTGTTGAATCTAGCACTAAAAAACTGATTATCCACCCTGATTTGGAATATTTGTCTATTGCCCCAATAGGACCGTTTTTGTCCAAACCTTCTACACTTTAAAACACTTAAATTAAAATTATATGATTTCGTAATATACGTATTCTAAAAATATATTTTCATGCATTCTTCTTCTTCATGTACCATGTCCTTTCAGAACGTTGGTTACCATTGTAGCTATCTTATTTTATTCACTGCCACCCTAAATAGCATGCTTGTATCAACACCATACCAATCTCACAAGTTCTTCAATCATGAGGTTCTTCTTCGTCCTGGACTGCGTTTGCCTACTATTTTTTTCTTGCAGGAAGCTTTCATTGCTTTCATGCATTGTGAATACTAAAATGCTGATTTCAGCTAATAAATGAACCCTTACCTTAAAATACGATTGTATAATCTTAGATAGAAATAGAAATCTTCCACAAAACACAAATTTACTAGACATTAAGTGCCTATGGCGTATAAAAAACGACTAAGTGGCCAGTGCACCACCTGTTGTTGATGCGTTTAACATGTGCGCCTGCGCTTTGCTCTGCGACGTCAATTAGATGGAATTTGAGAGTGATCGATATTACCCTGCCGTCGATATTCCCCCATCTTTACCTACAGCTTTTTATCCATCGTTCTTACGCAAAATCCTATTAATATATTGCCATAGCCAGCACACCATATGCATGCTTAATGGGATTGGGGTCCCAGACTAAATTCCTTTGAACATGTATATATTGTGCTGGTCATGGCAATGCATCAATATCCTTATTGGTCAACCAGTTTGTCAACCAAACAAACGCAACGTAATTGCGTTACGGAACCGTAACGCAATTACCTCATTAAAGATCCGTAAGGATATCTTTAATACACACTATCATGTACCCACGAATCAATAATTATCTTAATGATTTTCTCTCTCCGAATCCAATGTCTGACAGGAGCGGACAATCATTTTTGTAGGATAAGGTGTCTCGGATCGTAAGTAAACAAAATCTCTGTCGAATAAACGGGATCATGCTGAAATGTACACAATTATTTAGCACCTAACCTAGTATGTCTTAGCGATGTAGGTATAATGACCAGGATCAAGCAAATGTAATATCAGGTATGAAATTATATATTATTCCGGTGAAAAGGGAAAAGACGAAACTGTCATCAGCAATAACGAAGATTACCGGACTGTCAATATTACGACAAGAAGTAGTATATGCCATTTTTTATAAAAGCCATTAGTAAACTAGTGGTATTTCGGTCAGTTGGCTTATTGTACAGCTTCCATTCATTTATGATACGTATTCCAGTGTTCTATATCTCAACAGTTACATTACATACAGGTTTCCCTTTACTGGCGCATGTCCAGTAAGGAAGCCTGTTATGACTGAGCTCATTCCTGCTTGTTTTCTGCAGTTTTTCATTCAAATTCGCACACGCCTGTGCAATATATATTTTTCAATGTATTTTACCAGGTATGTTGCCTTCGGATTTAGGCTTTTGGCTTTTTCCAGACGATGATTTTTGGCATTCCTACTGTATGATATAGCTTAGGTTACTTGGTAGCACTAGGTGTCAAGGTAGGGAGGTCAGACATCAGCTGTCAACAGGTTGACTAGGTTAGGATATAGAACAGAGTTTATAAGATGAACACGTTGTAAATAGATATAATAAAATATAAAAGTTAATGTGTGTGTCATTACATGACAATAATAAACATAATACACATACGGCCCCATCTAAAATGAAGTATTTTGTAGCTGATGCTCTTCTGGCCACGCCATCAGCTCTGTTATTAGTTATTGACGTATATTCTCTGGTGATATGGAACTTATATCAGTGTGGCACGGCTATATTCCGATAGTCTATTGTATTCCTCACGATATTTTTAGACTAGCCTAGTCTATCTAAGCATGTATTGATCTGTTTAAAGGTACTTTGGCCTGTATCTGGATACCATATGATCAGAAATCATCATCCGTTTGGCGTTTCTGATTTCATTTATGATGTAACTATGTCCTGATCTAACCGTTACGTTGCTTAGGTTTTGTCGTAGTCTATATGTCCTATTCTCGTCTCTTCTTTATTACTATTTATAAGGAAGGGAGTTAAAGTAGGGTCTCCGCAGCTGCCGTTGGTATGACTCTCATAGCCCCTGTTATTCCAAGGAAAACAAGTCGTTGTACCTTGCTTAGTTTGAGGATGACACTTTTTTGCTGCACCTTTGGCCACTATGTCACTGATGCATATGTAATTGTTGGTTTTACCTCCATATTTTAAATCCAGTATAACATGTCTGGTTTTAAACCCCACATTTTTTCATAAGTACTTCTAGTTACCGCTCTTGGTTAATTGATCTATCTGCTGATTCTAAGTAAGCCTCGAGTCTAATATACCAAGATAGTTTACTTACAGTTTAGACAAAGAACTAAGACAAAGAATGGTAAGTACTATATTTGGTCTGTACTTTTGTATGGAACAAAAGTGTGGACACTAAAAATATCACTAAAAGTAGAATTAAAGCATTTGAAATGTGGATTCATAGACTAATATTAAGATACCTTGGACAGCAAGAAAAACTAATTAGAAAATGGTCAACAAGGAAAGATAAATTACTACCTAAATGGGAATAAGCCACAATTAAAGGTTGAAGTCAGTTTATTGACGTTTTAATTTCCACTTCGCATGTTTGTACATGTTTGTATTTTGAGAACGATTTCCGAAGTAGAAATTGAAACTTCAATAAATTTACTTTAACCTTTAATTGTGGCTTATCCCCTTTAAATAGTAATTACTTTTAAATGCCACAAGAACATAGCTCCAGAACAATATAAAGAAAGACAATTGCTAAAGTTTATTAAATGCCTGAAAATGTCTTATTTGAAACATATAGTGAGGGGAAATCGATATAGAATACTACAACTGATCATTAAAGGCAAAATAGAAGGCCTTAAATGTGTACCAAGAAAACTAGTTTCTTGGTTAAAAACATTCATAAATGGACTCTGATATCAAATGCAGCAATTATTCTATAGGGCAGAAGATCGAGAAGCCTTTGCAATAGTGATCGCTAACGTCAGATAATTCTGACATGGCACGTGAAGAAAACGTTTACTTCACTCATGCGTATGTATATATGTACCATTAAGGCTTAGATTACCAAATCCCTCTAAATTTTTCCTTCTAACTTAAATAAATTGTATAGCTTTGTACTTCTGGGACTTATGTTAAGCCCTACATTTGATGCCCATTTTGTAACTACAGTCAGAGCATGTTGGAATATATATCTGACTGTGTCATGACAGCCATGGACTTAGATAACCAGGTCATCCGCATAGCCCAGGATATGAAGCCTGAGTCTAGCTATCAGCCCATCCATGACCAGATTCCACAAGAGAGGAGAAACGATCCCCCTAGCGGACAGTCTCCGGCTACTGACACTGTATTCCCCAGTAACGTTGTATATATCACACGACTCCTTAGCTATCCATTTGCAGCTATTTCGTCTGTACTTTTAAAAGAATTCCCCGTCTGATTGCCTTGTAAGAGATTTGTCGAATGCTCCCTTTTTACCGAGAAATGCTTCCATCGTTACCTCTTGGATTTCCAGAACGTACTCCACCCTCTGTAGGAAATGGTGCAGTGCTGTTTCTGTAAATACTGCTACTTGATATATATACTGTCCCTAATGTATCGTGCTTTTAACCAACACGCCATTCCTAATGAAGCTGTACGAATGGCATCAGACCTATCGGCCTTAGGGATTTAGCTTTTTACTATCCGGTTTTGCCAGTTTTGGGTATAAATGTCATCCTTATGAATAGACTTCGGCAAATATGCATATTGCATATTTTGCATATTGTGCATATTTTATGCAAATATTTCATATTTTGGCATATTTGTATAAAAGTTTGCATAAAGTGCATAAAAGTTCAGATTTTTATACTGTATTTGAACATTTTTAAACATACCAATTTATTTCAATTCTTGTATAAAATTTTGTAGTCATTTTAATCAAGAAATGATCTAAGTACGTAATCTCTACAGGTACAAAACATTTACAATTTCAAAGAAGATCAATTTAAGTAGCCCTCAACATTCTTAGAAAGTCTCGGTCACTGAGGCATTCAGTTATTGGATAATCGCTAAGGGTTCGCTCATTTGCATTTTATGATCTAATCCCCAAATCTATCTACAATTTATTGTATCTTAACAGCAGGTAAACGGCTAATAGTGAATGTGAAACACACAATAGTAGATGACATTAGTACCAAACAGCTTAGATGGTATGGACACGTACAAAGAATGTCCGAAGAACGACTCCCGAAACAAATCCTAACGTGGACCCTCATGGTAGACGAAAAAGAGGAAGACCCGCCTTAGTTGGAGAGAAGGCATAAATCGAAGTATGAGAGAAAGAGAATTAGATGAAGACCTTTGGATGGACCGAAGTGAATGGCGACTAGGCATCGGAAGACGTAGGAGAACGTTTTAAAACCGATATATATATATATATATATATATATATATATATATATATATATATATAGTAAACTCTTAAATATTGGGGAAATCTGCAAATTTCCCCAATATTTAAGAGTTTACTATTTAACTTATCTGCAAAGATTAAATTTCTTTTCTCTATATATATATATATATATATATATATATATATTATATATATATATATAAACGACTAAGTAATAGTTTTGTTCCTAATTTAGGGATTTTCCAAAATCTCCCAGTTTATGGAATTAGGTACCTAAACATTTCTAATTTGATGCTCAGATTTGTAAATCATTTTTGTTTTGATATTCAAAGCGTAAACACTCGTTGTGCGTAACAAAAAGGAAGATTGTGATTTTATAATGCCTAAAACAACCAGTGCTTCAACTTGGATTAAACCTTATAAAGAGCTGTCTATGGATATGGGAAAAATCTACTGTTCAGTCTGTGGCAAAATTGTAAGTATCTAATATTTTCTATTAAATATCTAATATTTCATACATACAGGGTGTTTCCAAATGACACTTACAACGTTTGACTGTAAATACTTCTCAAAAAATTGAACAAAACGATATAGTTAATGAGGGGTCAAACTTATTTACTTTTCGAGATACAGGGTGTTAACATTAAAAAAAATTAAATTCTTTTAGTTAATAACAACAATAACTTTAAACCAATATAAGGTTGAATGTTCGAATAATTAAACTTTGAGGGTATACAAGGCAACTATCGAACACGGTGATTAATTTAATCTTGCCCAAGTACTTTCGATCAATAGATCATCTTCAGGGGCATTTCGTCAGTTGTGGCCTATCCGACATAGTAGAATGTCATAAATGTAAAATTTGGACATAACAATACAAAATACAATACACTAAGACAAACAAACACTTTAAAATTTATAAGGAGAAGCTACATGTTGTATAGAAGCCGGATTATAGATTTAATAACTTTAAAACCAATAAACGTATTTACTTGAAATTTAATACTCGTAGGTTGTTTTTAAATGAAAAGTAGCTTCCTTTAGTGAGAAAAAATTGTCCATGGTACAATACAATGGTGTGTATTTAGAAAAAATTTTCACCTTTACTTTTTTTTATGAAGTCAGCTATTCTAAAACACAATTATTTTTATTGTAATTGAATTAACAAAAAAAAACTTTTGTTGAATTTTAAATTAAGTTATATGATGTACTAATGGTTAGTAACAAGAACTAATTTGTGGATTAATACTGCATTTAAAAACACTTAGCGAGTGTTTTTTTTCCAAACCAGTTATTTGATTAACCAAAAACACCTTGTATATTTTTATATTTTAAAGGTTGGGTTAAAATAAAGGTTTTAATTTTTATTTATAGATAGCATGTGAGAAGAAATTTCAGATAGACCAACATGTGAGAACTGCTTCACACATTGCAAAAAAAGGAAAAATAGGAGGAAAACATCAAACTTCAATGGCTAAATGTTTCCAATCTACTTCAAAAAAATTAGATGAGCAAGAAACTTTTAATGAAGACTTGTGTCGCGCATTAGTGTCTGCAAACATACCGCTTTCAAAATTAGCAAATGTAAATTTTAGTTCGTGTCTAAAAAAATATTGCAAACTTAATGTTCCAAGTGATCGGTCTCTAAGAAGAAATAATGTGAACGGGCTATACTCGTCGGTGTTAATTAATATTAAGGAAGAAATTGCAGATAATTATTTTTACATATCTGTAGACGAAACCACTGATTCCTCAGGAAAGTACATTGCTCATTTATTGATTGGTGTTCTTAAAGAAGATACCTTACCAAAATCTCATCTTATTTCATGCCAGCAACTTGAGAAAAACAAATGCTTTAACAATTTCGCGTTTTATACAAGAAACATTAGCAACTTTTTTTCTTCCGACAACTATTCCTTCTAATAAATTACTGCTTATTTTATCGGATGCTGCTCCTTATATGGTGAAAGCAGGACAAAATTTAAAAATATTTTTCCCAGATTTAATACATGTTACTTCTGTAGCGCATGGATTAAACAGAGTTACAGAGGAAATACGAAAAAGTTTCCTCTTGTAAATACCATGATATCCAGTGTCAAAAAAGTATTTCTTAAATCTCCTATAAGAATTCAACTTTATAAAGAAATGCTACCTAACATTCCTCTTCCACCACAACCTATTTTAACGCGATGGGGAATATCGTTAGAAGCAGCTAATTTTTATGCAGATCATTTTGTTAAAATAAAGAACATAATTGATACGTTAACAGATGAAAGTTCCCCATCTCTTTTGGATTCTAAACAAACTTTTCAGAGTAACTTGCTTCAACAAGAACTTTCATTTATAAAATCAAATTTTAGTTTTGTTCAAAAAACAATTACTCAGTTAGAATCACCAAAACTGTGATTGTTCGAAAGTACAGCATTAATAAAAGAATTTGCGTCATGTTGTCGGAACGTTAGAGGTAATATTGGAAAAGATATTTTAAAAAAATTTGAAGCTACTATGGAAAAAAAATAAAGGTTACCATATTCTTTCTGAAGTAGTCAGTGTTCTAGCTGGAAATATTTCGGAAACAATTAATTTAGAACCAAATGTTTTGGTTAGTTTGAAAAATGCTCCCGTTACATCAGTTGATGTTGAACGAAGTTTTTCCATATATAAATATATGTACTCAGACAGAAGCCACAAGTTTTTGTTAGAAAATTTTGAACACCACTTGGTCATTTATTGTTACCATAATTCTAAATAAGTTTATTCATACTTAAAAATGATGTAGTTACTTAAAATAAATGTAAATCTTAATGAATAGTAGGAAATATTTAGTTATGTACACTTTTTTTTTAATAAAATTGTTACTATTTTACGATTTTTTTATTTATTTGTATGCATATTTTGTAAAATATTTGCATATTTTCGGGTAAACACGTGCATATTTATGCGCATATTTTCTACATTTTTATTTGCATATTTGCCGAAGTCTACATAAGCCTCCATGCTTTTAGTACGGACCCCAACCAAAGCTAGCATGTAGTATTATAGATAATTTTCCTTATGTAGAGGTATCGGATAGATCATGTTAGGACCCGGTAATTTATATGGCTCATATGCGTTTATTTTCCATTTAAGTTTATCCTGGTTTACTACTTATTTTGTTATACGCCAGTTTTCCCTAGAATTATAAGTCATGATATCCAGTCCAATCTGCTGCCATGTACCTAACTATATCAATTTCATTACACTCTTTTAAACCATGAAAGTACATTGCAGAATATTGTCTTCTAAAGATAGTTCATTTCTGTTATAATTTTCTTTTTCAACCAATTTTACTCCATAAAAATTGTTTTAAACCAATTTTACTCCATAAAAATTGTTTTAAAATCAAAACGATCCTTAACTTGAAATATAATTTTATCACAAGTTTCTCTCACACATGAATTCATACTGCCTTATTTCGTATTCTTGCATATTTCGTGTTACAGGCTGTTTCTGATGTTACCAACTATTTTTTCAAAACTGTCAATAGCATATTGTAATTTTAGAGTCCTTTTCAATTCTCTGCAGCTTGCTAAATAATGTGTCAACATGTGTCGCATTATTTTGTGAAAGAAATCCGATCATTTGACGAAACCAGCACAGCGTTTTGAACCCTGGTCTCCGTGTTATATATCTTATGATTTCAAGACTCATTATTTTTTTAACTTGCCAGGATGCTGAATATAAATTGGAACTCGATAGAGTTAGCCTTAAACAAATAATGGAAAATAAGGCACCTAGAGATTACACTGTCCAGCTATGGAGAAGTTTAAAAGAAGTAAGAAATCAAGTACAAGGAGCAAATATACTTGAGTGCAAAAACAATCGGCTTATGAGCGAGATTCGAGATTTATTTATTTATTTATCGTATGGCAATTACAACACATTTAGAACAAAATTACAAACACTAGTAATATAGGTATATGACAAACTTTAAATAATTACAAACAAACATCAAGTGTATTAACATAATCAATTGACTCTGAAGTTGCAAACAGGAAGTCTTCAGGGCTACCGTTATAGGATCTTGAGGGACACTCTTCAATAATGTGGTCGATCGTTTGGTCCTTCCCACAGTCACATTGGGGAGACGGATTCTTTCCCCATTTATGTAGCATGTATGCACATCTGCCATGTCTGGTTCGGATCCTGTTTAGAGTGGACCATGTTTTACGTGGAAGATCAAAACCTGGTGGCTTGTGGGTAATACAGGGCATGTTATTTTGCCATGCATTCCATTCTTGGGACCATGCATTCGTGATGTTGAACTCCTCATGTATCATTCTTGCCGTTTTCATTGGTGGTTTTCTAGAACGTAGACGGGTATTTCGTGCATCCTCGGTATCTTGGTGGATCGGCAGGTTTATATTGTTCATGATCTTTTTGTATTCACGTGTAAGTGCATCAACTCGTCGTAAATGTGGAGGTGGAATGTGACTTAATACTGGAAGCCATTGGGTGGGAGTTGATTTAATTGTACCAGCTATCATCCTCATAGTGCTGTGCAGCTGAGTGTCGACCTTTTTTACGTGTGGACTGTGTAGCCAAACTGGGGCACAATATTCAGCGGTCGAGAAAACAAGGGCTAAAGCAGTAGAGCGGAGAGTGGAAGCCGATGCTCCCCAGGTGGTACCGCAGAGCTTCTGTATAATGTTATTTCTTGTACTCAACTTTTGGGCAGTTTTTGTTAAATGCTCTTTAAATGATAGCGTTCTGTCTAGTGTTACGCCCAGGTACTTCGGTGTTTTGTTATGAGAAAGTGTGGTATTTTCAAAGCGTATGTTGAGTTCCTTTCCAGCAAGTTTATTGTTCAGGTGAAAGCAACTTACTTCTGTTTTGGATGCATTTGGTTGAAGCCGCCACTTGCGAAAATATTTGCTCAATATATATAAGTCTGCCGTCAGAACTTCTTCAGATGTTTCTAGTGTTCTGCATCGTGTAGTGAGGGCCCAGTCATCGGCGTATCCGAACTTTCTTGATTGTGTTTCTGGCATATCTGCTAAATATAAGCTAAATAGTAATGGAGAGAGCACTGACCCCTGTGGTAGGCCATTCTTAAGTTTCTTTGGTGGGCTGATATCTGTGCCCATCACTACTTGAAACATTCGGTCGTTGAGCATGCTATCTATTAAACGTGCTATTTGTTTACAGGGAATTGCACGGAGAATTTTGTATATAAGGCCCTCTCTCCATACTGTATCGTAAGCTGCCGAGAGATCAATAAATGCCGCTGAAGTTTTAAGTCTTCTTTGGAAACCCGCTTCGATGTAGGTGGTGAGTGACATGACCTGGTCCGCGCAGCTTCGTTCTGGTCGAAAACCCGCTTGTTCGACTGGGATCACCTGGAACAGTTCTGTACTGATTCTATTATATATAAGCCTCTCTAATAGTTTGTAGATAGCAGAGAGAAGCGCAATTGGTCTGTAGTTTTTTGGGTTGTCAGCGGGTTTGCCTGGCTTTGGTATGGCTATTATCTTAGAGCGCTTTAGTTCTTGTGGGATATTTCCAGTTTCCATGATGTCTGTGAAAAATCGAGCCAACCAAACTTTTGTATACTTGCCACAATTTAGTAGGAATTCAGGGTGAATATTATCAAATCCTGGTGCTTTTGCTGGCTTAACATCTTTTAGAGCCTCTGATATGTCTTCGCTGGTGAAGGGGAGGGAATGCTCCGTTTCTGTGGCTACATGTTTTAAAGTTTTAAGTTCTCTCTTTACGTAGATGGTGTGTGCTTTATCCTTTGGTGCTCTGGATGTTTTTACTATATGTGATGCTATGGCATCTGGCTTTACGGCTGCCTCTTGGCGTTTCTTACGGACACCACTCCCTAATTTTCTTAGTAATGACCATGCCTGTCTGCTTGATTTCTGGAAGTTTAGACTTTCTACTGTTTCGGTCCACTTTTGTCTTCTAGCGGCGTCTAGGCTGTACAGTAGTTCATCCGCTATTTCTTGGTCGCCAGTTTCAAGAAAGCTCTGATATAATTCCTCGCTATTTTCCGACCAGCCAGGAACATATTCTTTGCGATATCCTCTCGGTATGTGTTTTTTGGCTACACTTAGCACGGCACCAACAAATCTGTGGTAGTTTTTGATATTCGGTGTAATCCATCCTAGACATTTATCTAGATCCACAGAGAAGTCAGTCCAGTTGGCCTTTTTAAAATTCCATCTTGGACGTGGGATAGAACTAATTAAAGGGATTTGCGTCCCTACTTCTATTATTACTGGTCGATGTTGGCTGTGTGGGAAATCAGTTAGAACTCTTCGTGAAGCCCCTAAAGGTAAGTCTTTGTTGTCGGTCGAGACGAAGCATAGGTCGGGGTTGTATTCCCGCCTCCATGCCGCAGATCTGAAAGTTGGTCGATCTTTGGCATCAAACAAAAGGTATAGGCGTTCGTCTTCTGCCCATTTTATTAAAGCATTCCCATTTGCATCACTATTTTTGTACTTCCACTGTTCATGATGGCTATTGTAATCTCCAACATATACAGCAGGGTGAGGCTGTACTGGAATTGTTTGGACTGGCCAGTGAGTAGCAGGTGGCTTGTAAATGTTGGACACGGTAATGCTAGCGATTTTTGTGACCACATTATAAATACAGTCATCAGTGGAAGTAGAGATTAGCGAGGCATTTTCAATATCTTCTTTGACATATGTAGCTGTGCCATATGTTCGGTGGTAAGTTGCGCCTAATAGTTCATATCCCGGAATTTTGCCCCTTTTTTGTAGTTGCTCCTCTGTTTCGCAGTGGGTTTCCTGTATAGCAACTAAGTCAATGTTGTCATCTTTTAATAGTTTTGATAAAAACTGGCTTTTTGCATAGCTTATGCCTTCTATGTTTATGTGGCAAATTCGAACTATAGGTCCGATTGGTCTAGTTGTGCGGTCCTCACAAGGGCCGTTTATTTTGTTTATCATTTTTCGTTGGAAGTGTTGTTTGGTCAGGAGATCCTAAGGATTGTCTGACTGCCAGTATGTGCTAGTTCATTTAGCATTACCCAGGGTGCACGTGTAGTATTCTACTACGGACGCGAACTAGCTCTACACCCCGATTCGAGATTACTCCTCCTGTTTCAATGTAAAGGTGTCTATAGATATGCGCTCCGCGCTCTTCGCGGCGTGTGTTCGTTGATATTTTTCATTTTGACGAACCTTCCGCAATCCAAAGAAAATTTAAAAACATTTAGTAATTGTAGATAATCATGTATGCGTCGTGCGATAAAACTTACGCCATTTCTGTGATGAGTGGTGCTTTCTTGGTAGTGGCAAGTTGTATAAAAAGAAAAGAAGCAACGACATTGGTGGCACGCTATCCTGTTTAAAACACGAAATGGTTACGAGCTTATGTTGGACTTAATGGTCTTTATGTTGAGGATCCCACAATAGGGATTTCTCACGGTAAGCATCAATAAGTTTTATAATATTGTCTTCCAACCACTCCATTACTACCAGAGATTTATATACTCAGACGCGCCAAAAACAACAAACCTTTCGCGATCCCGTCCAAATACGTAATGCTATCCGTCAAAGCGGTCGTTCTAACACCGGTAGAAGGTGGATCGTGGTAGGCCGTGTGCGCGCCGTTTGTGCGCAACTTGAAAACACGTACTAATTTGTTCTGAAACTATTTTCTTGTGGCATTTTAAATTAATTACTATTTAACTGGGAATAAGCCACAATTAAAGATAAAAATACGTTTTATTAACGTTTCAATTTCCACTTCGGAAATCGTTCTCAAAATACAAACATGTACAAACATGAGAACGATTTCCGAAGTGGAAGTTGAAACGTCAATAAACGTATTTTTATCTTTAATTGTGGCTTATTCTCAGTTAAATAGTAATTAACGTACTAATTTATCGAACATGCTACAAACGCTCGGCGCTCCTACTCCTAATTACATTTTTCAATCGATTTCGCATGGATCGAAGGACTTTTCTAATAAATTCTTTAGGCATTGCTTCCCATGCATCATTAAGCGCAGCTCTCAATTCAATTATTCTTTCTGGCGCATGATTTCTATTTCGGACCCTTCGTTTAAGCTCATCCCAAACACACTTTAGGAAGACTATCGAATCTATAAGAACTAACATGGATACTACAGGAACAGTCATTAACAGAAATAAAAAAAAGAGGTTTAAAATGGTTTGGACACCTATTGAAATTGCCTGATTAACGTTGGCCCCAAAATCTTCACAGATGAAAGCCGCCTGGAAGAAGAAAAATAGGTAGATAGCATATGGGAGGTATGCTGATCTGAGAACTATCTCCTTCATAACTCCTCCCTCTATAACCTTTATCTTTACTGTCGTTCAGTCTGTGGAACAGAGATCACAACCAGTTTTCTGTGTTAAGGTCTTGGTTTTGCCTCTTTAGACGGGTCCTGATAGTTTGTTCGTCAAGTTTTTTCTTGGAGACGCAGGTGAGGACCATGGGGCGCTTGGGCATATTATTTGGAACAATTATATTTAAGTTTACTTTCTCCCACACTCCCTCAATAGTCTTCACCACTTCAGTCGTCCATTTTTTTGTATACTCGTTAACACAGTTCACCCACAGGGTCCCTTCGCTAGTGCTTGCTCCAGTTTGTTAATGGTCAAATTTGCTTGAGCCCGATCTAGTTGAGTATCAGGATGGTGTCTGTGTAAGGTCAGGATAGCCTTGATGATTTTCAATCTCCAATAGGAATGGTACAAGAGGAAGAATAATGGTGTCTGTGTGCTACCACTTTTGTCAGGATGCTTTATGACCTAGTCTGGTCGTTAGAGCACCTCGATTTCTTAGCAACTCTGTTACAAGGGGCTGATGGTATTCTCCCGAAGTCTCTTTTTATCGTCGGGTGTTGCTGATTTGAATTTCTAAGGATTTGGTATGGTCTATATTCCAGCAGCCATTTTTGCCTTTTTCTTATTTTCCTTTGTTGAGCTCTAGTGGTGAGTTATTTGAGACTTACTTTTATTTCAACTAAAAATTTGGATCATATTTTTTCTAAAAAGATTAATTTATTAAAAGTTAAAATAACAAGACATTTTCTTTAAAATTTTTTATAAAACGCAAAAATTTAATCCTCTTCTACGACCACGCGGCATCTACATATAAAAATATCTAAAGTTGCATTTGTTGTGAATATTTTGTTGCATATTTTAGAAGCAATGATAGCGCTGACATGACCGCTCCCTAAGATAGTACTAAAATCTTGATCCACCTCGATCCACCTTTCATTCTTTTTTGTAACGTGTGATTAACCAAGATCAACCTTTGCCGACTTTCAAAAATTACAGTGAAAAATTCTTCTATCAGCGTCTATGTCTATATTTATTAAAGCTACTGCTTGGGCTGCTTTGACAGATGTGGTACCCATGTGAACTTCATAGAAGTAACTAATGTATTAGTGGGTTGATATGAAAATTGATGAGTACAATATTAACCGAAACAAGTCGGCGCGTGTCGATTTTAATAAGGCAAGTTCTGACACCCTCTCTATGTGTTGCATTCTTTATTTGTAAGACGTCATCCGATTCACTAGAAACTATTTTCGCAAAATAATTTTGAGTCGATTATTTTGAACTGATGTGTAGATTAGCAGAATACCTTAATACATCGAGCAATAAGACAAAAGAGGGAATCTAATCCTTATGAAAAGGAGACCAAAAAAGTGGCCTCTGATGGCGGACATATCCGGAAATGCGAATGCGCGAAATTTAAATTTTCCGTCACTTATCAACAGTAGCTATATAATATTTTCAGAATGTGTCTTAGACGAGAAAGTTTTAATTAATTATTAATGATAAGAGTCTAAAATGCGACACAATTGTTAAAAAACTTCAATATAAATAAGATTTCATGTGACATTTGGGACAAACATAACATAACCCAACTAAATTTGATGTCAAACAAGGAGAGAGACTCTCTTTCCTTGTTTAATGTGGCCTCTAAAGATCGCACTTCCTGTCTAACAATATGTTTGCCCCCACTACCTTTACATTCCCTCTATTGTCTTTTTGCTCGATGCCTTAATAACACTATACGGCGTAACTGACACATTAACAGTGAGGCAAAATCAAGAATCTATAAACACAGAGAGTGCTGGAAACGGCAGAAATGAGAATACTCAGAAGAATCGCAAAAAACAATCTGAGAGACTTAATAAGGAGTGACGAGATCAGGATAAAATGCAATGTACAGGGTATAAACAAGTGGATACTAAACAGTGGTAGACTAATTAAGTGCTAGAAGTATCAACCGACTGATTAGACTGATTGACAGTGAATATTCAGGAACCGCAGGATCACCAGGAACAGCAATAAAGTGGAAGATTTCTAATGCTGACTGGGCGAGTTCCAGAACTAAATTAGATTGCCAAATGGAACAAATTTTCTTGGAAATATAGATAATGATGTAAATAATTTGAACAAATGCATTATCTCCGCTGCTGACATTTCCGTAGGAAAAAGTATAACTTGTACAGAAAATTAACACCTTAGTGGCACGAACGTTGTTCTACTGCTGTAAAAGAATACACAACTGCTCTTCATAAGTACCGCTGAAACAGAAGTGACGAAAACAATCATTTTTTTTAACTTACAGCCAAGGCACGGTATATCTTAAAACAAAGTAAGAAACACTCATGAAAGAACTACATTTCAACTTTTACTCATAATATTGTCCCTTCTCAAGTCTGGACGAAAATTAATCAATTGCGGGGGAAAATACGCACACAAGTATTCCAGCTCTTTTACATAAAAGTAATTTAGTAACCAATGATCAAGAAATCTTTAATGTAATTGTCGAAAATTTTTATCAACGGTTTAAAAACGAGAATGCACTCAAAGAAACAAATCCTGTACAATATCTTGTCCAGTCTCTCAAATCTGACTATCTTAAACGGTCCGTTTATACTATAGGAACTCTTAAATATTCTTCCAAATTGTAAAAATTCAGCTGCAGGTCCTGACAACATCCCGTTTATATTCCTCAAAAATCTTCCTATACCTACCTGCCGTTTAAAAACTTCTTATACTGTACAACATACTATGGTATGGACCTATCAGAAAGTTCCAACATTATGAAGAAATAGGTAAAGAAATAATAATAAGACTTATTCACAATCAATTTAATTTAACAATCTGACGACCGGTTTCGCTTTCTATAATTTGCAAAGCATCTTCAGGTCGAGATACAAAGTTAAACTAATGCTGCAATAAATAAAATAAACCCAATTAGGGGTGGTGTCTCATAAAGATAAAAATAAACAAATAAATAAATTAGTTCATACAAATTATAGTAATTATGCCAATATTACATGTCTGTGGTTTTCAAAATGAATAATTTGAATATATAAAAGGTAGTAACAGACAAGGTAAGGCCCACAATTGGTATAAAGTAGCAATCTTTTGTTGTAATAAATTAATAAATGAGCAAATAAATAAAACAAAACAAAACAAACATTACTTACATGCCGGTACTCTATTAATTGATGGATGGTAGGTCATGGTTGCAAAAATCATGTATTGTTGATTGGAGAACTTTAATGAGCTATTGCAGTTGTTTTGACAATAAACAGGAAGTTCTTGAGGAGAACAGATTTGATCCAATGAATTAGAGATATCTCTAATTCATTGGATCAAATCTGTTCTCCTCAAGAACTTCCTGTTTATTGTCAAAACAACTGCATTTTGACAATAAACAGGAAGTTCTTGAGGAGAACAGATTTGATCCAATGAATTAGAGATATCTCTAATTCATTGGATCAAATCTGTTCTCCTCAAGAACTTCCTGTTTATTGTCAAAACAACTGCAATAGCTCATTCTTCTTCTTCAGGTGCCATCTCCGCTACGGAGGTTGGCAATCATCATAGCTATCTTAATTTTTGAGGCAGTAGCTCTAAATAGTTGTTTTGAGCTGCATCCAAACCATTCTCTCAGGTTCTTCAGCCATGAAATTCGTCTTCTTCCGATGCTTCTTCTGCCATCTATTTTTCCTTGCATTATGAGTCGCAGGATGCCATACTTATCGCCCCGCATCACATGTCCGAGATACTGTAGCTTTCTTTCTTTAATTGTAAGTTCAATTTCCTTCTCTTTGCCTATTCTTCTCAGTATTTCATTGTTTGTAACTCTATCTACCCAGGAAACCCTCATAATTCTTCTATAGGTCCACATTTCAAAGGCGTTAAGTCGTCTCATGGTATCTAGATTTAACGTCCATGATTCCACTCCATAATATAGTACACTGTATACGTAACATTTTGTTAGGCGTACTTTAAGAGCTAATGTTAGATCTTTGCCACATAGGACCTTTTTCATTTTTATAAAATTAGAACGTGCTTTTTCGATTCTGACTTTGATTTCTGCCGTGTAGTCATTATTTTCTGTTATAAGTGTTCCTAGGTAAGTGTACTTTTTTACTCTTTCGATCTGCTGGCCCTCTACTATCAAGATTTCGTTAGTATTATAGTTGTTTTTACAAATTTTCATAAACTTCGTCTTTTTGACATTAAGAGAGAGTCCGTACTCCCTACTACACATGACTATTTTGCTCATGAGTCTTTCCAGGTCTTGTAAACTATCGGCTATTATTACTGTATCATCTGCATATCTGATGTTGTTAATTAAGACTCCATTTACTCTTATGCCGACTGTTTCATCTTCCAGAGTTTCTCGAATTACCTCTTCAGAATAGGCGTTAAATAATAGAGGTGATAGAATGCAGCCTTGCCTGACTCCTCTCTTTATTTCCATTTCTTCAGATGTTTCTTTTTCGATTCTTACTATTGCTCGCTGATTGTAATAGAGGTGTGTTATTAGCCTTAAATCTCTTTCATCTAGGTTTTTATTTTTTAGAATTTCCAGGAGTCGATCATGTTTTACTTTATCAAACGCTTTATTATAGTCTATAAAACAGACGTAAAGAGGACGGTTAACATCCAAACATCTCTGTGTCAGCACATTGAAGGAGAATAATGCCTCTCTGGTACCCATACCATTGCGGAACCCATATTGAGTGTCACTAATATCCAGCTCCAGTTTAGAGTGTATTCTGGCGTGGATAATTTTCAAGAGAATTTTCAAGGTATGTGACATTAAGCTTATGGTTCGATAGTCACTACACTCTTTGGCATTCACTTTCTTTGGCAAACACACAAATGCTGATGTCAACATTTCTCTAGGAATGATTCCCGTAGTATAGATAGCGTTGAACAGTTCTACTATTATGTCCAGGTTTTTCTCGTTGACCAACTTTAGTAGCTCGCTTGGTAATTCATCTGGACCAGCAGATTTATTGGTTTTCATTGAGTTTAATGCCTGACTAACCTCTGATTTGGTTATCTCTGGACCTACATCTCCCGTTTGGCTATCTACAGATGTACTAGCTTCTCTCTGGTCATGAAATAATTCTTCGATGTACTCTTTCCATCGTCGTAGTTTTTGTTCTGTTTCCAATATAATATTTCCATTTTTGTCGAGCAATATATTTGAGGTTCTTCTATTTCCTACTCCGGCTAGTTCTTTGACTTTTTTATGTAGGTTGAAGTTGTCATATCTGTTTTGAAGTTCTTCTATTTCTTTACATTTTTCAGAGAAGTAGTTCTCTTTAGCCTCCCTAATTTTTCTTCTTATTTGGTTTTGAAGCTGTTTATAGCGCGTCTTATTGATGGTTTTGTTTTTTCTCCTTTCATTCATCAACTCTAGAATTTCCTCTGTCATCCATTCTTCTTTCTTATATTTAGTTGTTGTAAGTAGTTTCTTACTTGGCTCCAATATAGAGGTTTTGAAGAATTGCCACTGCTGCTCTACGTTGCAGTTATTTCCTGGGTTTCTGTCTAGATTTGTGTTGATTTCGTGTTTCAGATTTTCTTTTGTTTCTTCTGACTTTAGTTTCTGTATGTTAAGTTTATTGTTATTGCGGCTTTTTTGTGTCTTTTTTAGTTGAAGTTGAAATCTAGCAATAAGAAGACTATGATCAGAAGATACGTCCGCTCCTGGATATGCCTTTACTGCCTGAATTGAGTTTCGATATCTGTGTTTTATTAGAAAGTAATCAATTTGATTTCTGACGATTTTGTTGTCTTTGTCAGCTGGCGATTTCCATGTATAAAGGCGTCGCTTAGGTAATTTAAAGAATGTATTTGCGGCTATAACATTGTGCTCCTGGCAAAATTCTATTAGGCGATTCTATTAGGCGATTCTAATAGCTCATTAAAGTTCTCCAATCAACAATACATGATTTTTGCAACCATGACCTACCATCCATCAATTAATAGAGTACCGGCATGTAAGTAATGTTTGTTTTGTTTTGTTTTATTTATTTGCTCATTTATTAATTTATTACAACAAAAGATTGCTACTTTATACCAATTGTGGGCCTTACCTTGTCTGTTACTACTTTTTATATATTCAAATTATTCATTTTGAAAACCACAGACATGTAATATTGGCATAATTACTATAATTTGTATGAACTAATTTATTTATTTGTTTATTTTATCTTTATGAGACACCACCCTAATTGGGTTTATTTTATTTTATTGCAGCATTAGTTTAACTTTGTATCTCGACCTGAAGATGCTTTGCAAATTATAGAAAGCGAAACCGGTCGTCAGATTGTTAAATTAAATTGATTGTGAGTAAGTCTTATTATATTTCTTTACCTATTTGATATGGACTCACACAAGCAACACATTCATGATTATGAAGAAAATCTATCGTTATACCAATCAAGAAACGGGACAAATCCCCGAATAATCCAAATTCTTACCGTCCTATTTCACCAACATGCACCTTGTGTAAGCTGCTAGAAAAACTACTGAACAAAAGACTAATCTGGTATCCAGAAAAATGCAAAATTTTAGATTCAGCTCAATCCGGATTCAGTTCATCCCGAAACACGGTTGACATCTTGGTAATGTTACAACAGAGATCACAACCGCCTTCCAAAACAAGCAAGATTTAATAGCAACATTTAATAGCGACACTCGAACATGTTCTACTACGTCCTACTGTAATGACCAAATTAAAAGAATACAATATTAGAGGAAATCCAGTATCTTTTATCGAAGAATTTTTCTCTAATCGCTGCTTCAAAGTATTAGGTACCGGAAAAGCTTCCTCAAACTACATTCAGGAAAACGGGGTACCTCAAGGATAAGTTCTACGTTCCACTTTATTTATAATAATTATCAATGGTATTTTCAAGAATATCCACAACCCAGTGAAGTACAACTTATCGTTCACAACTACAAACTTAATTCAAAACACAGTAAATGACAGTAAACGGTCTATAAGGTTTGGTATTAATTTCTCTGCTGAAAAATCAAAAGTACTCAAATCCAGTCGAAGAATACGTAGCACATTATTACCTCAAATTACATTAAATGGTACTCTGTGACTGAATTATCTGTGACATGATAATGAAGAATTGAATGACGAAGATGTAAACATAGATCTGAGAGTGAATCTTAGTAAAATCAAGACTATGATAAACGCATTAAAAATGTCATGGCAACTTTTAAATTATTTTTTTTTGGGTTTAAAATGAATTTAAAGTTTAAACGTAGTTATATATCAACATAAAAAATACTCAATTTTTATAAAGACATTTTTGTATATTTTTTTTTTCGGATTAAGTATATAAACATTGGTAGATATTATCAAATAGATACTATCAAATAGATATTACTAAACAAAATTAACTAATCACACCAAATTCCTTGAGATTGTTTAATAGTATTGGAATTTTCTCTTCTGCTTCTTGTAACTGCACTGCTCTCTCCTTTGGCAACACATTTCTTTCTTTGTTGTCTTTTTTCTTTGACCAGCAATTGTTTTTTAAGACGGTTTTTAATTTCATCTGGAGGTATAGTCGATGTAGTTGAGAGCATGCTTCTAGAGTCAAAGTGATCTGATGAGTTGTCTGAATCCAATTCAATATCTTCTAAAAAATTAATAAAAATTAGAGAAATGTTAAATTAAAATTATGTTATTATTTTTTTAATATGGATAAGCTAAATAATAACAGTTAAATTGGCCATGATGCCAGAGTCAGAGATGGAAGATGGACCAAAAAAATGATAGAATAGAGACCTAGACACAATGCTTATCGTAATCGATGATGTCCTCCAATAAAATGGTCGAATGACATCAAGTGCATCCAGCAAAACTATATTCAAAGTGCTCAAGATCGGATGCAACGAAATTACCTAAGATTATGATGATTAATAAATGATATGTGATAAATAAAATGATAAATATGAGAAATGATAAATAAAAACTATTTAATAAATTTTGTCATTTTTTGTTATTATTATTTAGTCATTTATTATGTTAACTAAATAAAAACACCTTTGCAATATAAATATATCTTTCTGATAACCTAAATAACCACCATACAAAATTTTGCAATTCTTAAGGCCACAGAATGGTGACCTCTTCTGTACTGATAAGGCCACAGTTAAGTAGCTAAAAAATATACTTCAGGAGCTGCAACAATAGAAGCGTATCTCATGATTTTCAGAATACAATAACATTCCTGACACTGAGATCGTTGTGACTTATCTTCTTGTCTGAACAACCTAACAAAAAAGATTCTCAAAAGCATATAATGATGAACTAGTTGCCTTACTACAAACCTAATACAGAACTGACACGTCTTTGGATGTTGAGGTTAAGGTAAGTCGAATTCTATTATACACCAAAACAGACTGACTGGTGTTTGTACAAGAACAAACTAAGGCCAGCTGTTGACGATTAATACGATTAAAACCACAAATAGGAACTCGAAACAGCCTAGCACTGGTTATACCATAAGATAATGAATTGAGAATTAAGATAAAGTCATCAATAGAGATGTGCCTTCGTGGAGCAAGGAATTGTAAAAACTAAAGGCTAGACTATTATGAGGAAGCTTGCCCCATACAGAATATAGCCATCGATAGAGATGTGCCTTGGTGAAGCAAGTAATTGAAAAAACTAAAGGCTAGTGCACGAAGAGCCAAAAGTATAGGTAAATAATTGAAATATAAAAATGTTCTATCAAAATATAATTACCAGCCTCCACGATACGCCTTCAAAGTTATCTGAAAGACCACTCCAATAACAAGAATTTTACCTACAACTCTTCTTCTGAAAGCGTCAAGTCGCTTTGAATGTTCAGGATCCAAATAGCAATTATAGCTTTAGAAACAATTACGATATAACTTGAAACGATAAAAAAGCTCAACGTGGACAATGAGAAGAGCCCACTCGTGGGAGCCATTTTGTGTAATATTCTAAAAGCATTTCAAGGTGGTGATGAGAAGATCCTACATAACAACAATACTAAGGACTCGTTGCTCAAAATCGGAGCGTCGTTGAGGTGAGTATGAATATGAATAATAGAAAAATATGAGTTTGACCAAGAAATACTGAATACTACGAAACTGTAAATTGGGCGTCAATAAAATTGACCAGAGATTAAGTATTAATTGATTAACTTTTATAGTACATTTAAGTTTAATGGCGTGTTTAAACCTGCTTTCAGCAATTCTTGAAGGTACTTGTATTGAGATGTACGGGACAGTTAAAGAATATCTGATTTATATCATCCATGCTAATTCCACACTCACATCTGCCTGTTGAGAGAACTCCGATTTTATGTAGGTGCTTTAGAAAACATCCATGATCTACTTTTAATCTTAGGATAGTCGACACTGTATTTCTACTTAGTGCAACAACTCTGTAAAATTGGTTCGCAGCTACTTACTGCTGGTTGTAATTTAAACAAATTAGTGCCTGTAATTTTACAAGCCTGTAATTTTTAGCCGGTCAGATAGCTCAGCGGGCTGTGCGAGTAGATAGATAGGGTTCCTTCTGGAGCGGAAGTGACGTCACACGTCGATCGTCAAGCGTACGTATCCTCATGGGCCAAGGCCACGCCCCCCTCGTGACGTAGGAACGTGCCTAGGGTCTCGAGGCCACGCCCCTCGACCAATGGTGACGTAGGAACGTACCTCGTGTCTCTAGACCACGCCCCTCGGCCAATGGTGGCGTAGGAACGTCCCCCCATGTCTTGCTGACCAATGGTGGACGTTCTCGTGACGTCGGAACGTGTCGTCGACCAATGGCAGCATAGCAGCGTCAGTGGTGGGAATAGCAACACCCCCAGCGACCAATGACAGCTCAGAATTTGAATAAACATCATAGAAATGGCGGTCTAGCGATGAGGAACCAATGGTGACATAGTAACGCCCTCCTCGTGACGTCGGAACGTGTCGTTGACCAATGACAGCATAGCAGCGTCAGTGGTGGGAATATCAGGCCAATGGTGGCATAGTAACGCCCTCCTCGTGACGTCGGAACGTGTCGTCGACCAATGACAGCATAGCAGCGTCAGTGGTGGGAATATCAGGCCAATGGTGGCATAGTAACGCCCTCCTCGTGACGTCGGAACGTGTCGTCGACCAATGACAGCATAGCAGCGTCAGTGGTGGGAATAGCAACACCCCCAGCGACCAATGACAGCTTAGAATTTGAATAAACAACATAGAAATGGCGGTATAGCGATGAGGGACCAATGGTGTCATAGTAACACCCTCCTCGTGACGTTAGAACGTTTTTCTCGACCAATGATGCCACAGAAACGTGTCCTCAACCAATGGCGGACATCCTCGTGACGTTGGAGGCCAATGGTGTGCATCAACGGCCAATGAGAAAGACGTGCATCGACTAATGGTGGAGTCGTACCACAATATTAACGAAAAGACGCCCCCAGTCCCCCCCATTCCCCCCGAAAAGACGTTCCCAGTCCCCCCATTCCTCCCGAAAAGACGCCCCCCCAATAATAACGAAGCTACACGTCCAACGTAACCAATGAGAACGATGTACAATCGCTGGTCGGTGACTGCGTTCTATGAATTGACAAAGAGAAGAAGACGAATGACAGACAAAGAGAGCAATTTTTCCTCGTATTTTTTTGTAATTAAAACCTACAACCATTAGCGTAAAACTTCTAAATTTTTTCAATTTATATTTTACGAGTTACCTCGTATATATTTTATCGATTACCATAATAACAAAAATTCGTTTATTTTTCAATTTATACTTTACATGATCAGTTGAATGCTACTGAGAATAATGACATCATCGGATACGCCGGCTATTAAAAATGTCTCACGCGATCACGATATATAGCCGGAAACACGTGCACATTCCAATTCGATTATTTAATGTAAGATAAAATATATTCGCATGGAGGCAGGAAGCAGGTGCATAATCCGTTGTATTTAATAATTAAGCCCGGCATGTGATGCATAAATGAATAGTCTTACGAAATATTGCGCAACATAGTTTTAGCGTGGGAGAGGTAAGAAGATATAATTAAACGTGTTCATGTTCACAGCGTTATTTCGTAAAACGTAGTCATTACAACATGAACAGTGTGGAAGTAAGAGCCAAAAGTGAAATGATGCTGCTTAATACTTTGTATAATTTTGAGCATTTAAAAGTATTAGTTGGATTAAGTTCAGCTCGATCATTTGGACCGGGTGTTAAATTAAGCAGCGAGAATAATGAGATATCGTTCGGTATATGTGATTGGATCCAATTCATCGATGAACTTAATCGTAAATATAATCAGTTTTTCCTGATGCCTCTGCAATGCTATTGTGAAGATGAACCTCCAGAATGTTGTGAATTGTTAGCAATTGAAACTCAAGCGACAGATCAACTTAAATGGCTCAATGTTAAGAAACTTGGTGTTACTTTGCAGATATTTGAAAAAGATGTTAAAAATCTTATTGAAGGAAATGAAAAGTTAATTTTACCACGCATTCGTTTTCTCGAAGGACTGAGATTTTTAGATTACTATTGTAATGCGTTAAAAATTGCTACTTCATTCAAAAACGATTTACAACCAATAGACATTTTATATTCATTTTGTGAGGCTTCTTGTGATACTAGTATTGTAAGTTTAGCATTAAGGGAATATTTGTATTATTATAAGGAAGATACAATTAGTGAATTAAATAGCAGTATTTTTGAATAAAGAATTAAAACATTTATTTCTATTTATTATACCAAGGTAGTGGGGGTGACTAAGAATATTATTTATATTGGCTTTTGGAGCGAAAGACATTTATTTCATCGATGACTTCCATACGGTGTAGATTAGAAGAGTTTGTACGAAAAAATACAAAAGTTAAAAGCCGATATACAGTGGTACGAAGATAGAACTGCAATTGAAAAACGATTTGCAGAGTTTAATTTGTCAGAAAGAAAGTTACCAAAAACAACACAATACCCGTTAAAAAGAATTCAACCGACAAGATGCCTCCACTAACAACCTCATTCATCATCCTTACAGCTATTGTTAACAATGTACTCTATACAAACGTTCCAAACAACGTTAAGAACCAGGCGATATGTTTTAATGATGTAAAAACTGATTGTAATCGACCGAACTGGACTCTAATGGATCATGAAGTGTGAATTATGGACAGCTTCCAGTATTTTTCAAAGCGATACCAAAATCAGGAGGAGCATTCTATAAGATCAAGCTAATATCCCCAAATAACACCGAAAGTGATTCAAAATGGTACAAAACTAATAATGATGACATCGATCAATATGGTTTATCGATTATACTCTTAAGTATTATATTCGTAATAAATGCCTTTATAGCGATTAATATCATTAAAAAATTTCTTGTAAATCGTAAATGCGAATCATCTTGCATTAAAATAAATATGTAAAACTGTTAAAATAAAACTAAAATAAAACTTTTAATCTTTTATTAAAAAAAAAATCCAATTTATATAGGTAATATTTTGTTACACAGCCATTGACGGAGGTGATCCACATTTATCGAGGAGCAGGAAAATAGTCCAGTAGCGTGGCAGTTGTATTCATGTGGAGCAAAGCCTCCAGTGGAGTATGGAGAATCATCAAACTTGCAAACATCAATAATTATGGGACAGACGTCAAGCATATAACATTTGTATCTTAAAAATTCTGCTTGTTGTTCTCCGCGAACGTAGATGTAGTCAGCTGCATACAACAACTTAGATTCCAGTATTTTATTTATTTTTGAATATTTAACATCTCCATTAGAATACCGAAGACCATGCACGTTTTTCTCCAAGTACACAGCAGTCTTCTTATCTTGATTACTTAATGTAGCAAACGGTTGTGGAGGTTTAAATATATAATGGCAATGTTTAAAGCCAATTTCAATGCTAAGTTCTTTGGGAACAAACCACCCATCTACGGTGAATCCTTGAATGTCAACTAATGCGATCCTCATGATGGCTGATAGTATACTGAATTGGATATGATTGAATAAGTCAAGTTAAATGATATTTTTGATAACTTCAGTTAGAGGAAAGTATTCGAGTAGACTGTCGTGGACAATTAAACAGTACGCTCGAGTGCCTGCAGGAAAACCTTCATCTGCTTCGATTTCCAACTTAATATCAACGGTTCCCGATCTAAATGACGTATCATCCTGTTTGGAGCAGTCGAAAGTAAACAAAGCATATTTTTTAAAAGCATTATAATCCAAGATTGGATGTTTTGTTGACGAATGAGTATAACTGGGAAAGAATTGGGTATAGTTGTAGTGAGCTATAGCATAATCATTTTTCGCAAAATCCAATTGCATTCTCTCGTTAGGCCAATATTCACCATTAATAACCACTCGTACGCTGGACACCTTAATGTTATCGAATAACGTTGGATTGGCGTGAATGTCATCTCGTTTAGAAGTTTGAAAAGCTACAATGACATAGCGTGGACGTTCAACAGCTGAAGTTGTCTTTACACTCCATATCTCACGTCGGGATCCAGCCGTAAGTGAAGGTAGTTCATTAAGTTCCCATTTACGGAAAGGTATGGTTATCGGCGTATTATTCTTAATCGGAGTCATTAAGTCAATTTTCACATCGTCATTCGGAAAGACATGTTTGACCTTCAGTTCCATGCTGGTAACAGTTAAAGACACTGTTGTTGCTGTTGTAGCATTTAGTTCTTCCACTAAAATACAGTCTCTATCATTACGTGCTCGAACAAATCGAAAAACTTGGCGACCATAGGTTAGTTTATTGTAATCGTTGAAAATGTTGAAAATATGTTTTATTGGAATCAGTAAACTAAAGCTGTCTCCCGATAAATGTGGATTATTCGGATAGTTCCATCCTGCAGTACTGAGAAACTTGGAATCTTCAGGAGTATAACACAGCAAACTGCGAATAGTGCTGACTACACCTGGATCTCTAACTATTTCCATGTCATGTGAACTTTGGATATATGTACATGTATCAAACAAGAAGGCTCCAGCATTCGGTGCAAGAGAAACAGTTCCATTACCCACTTTTTTTATACTTCCTTTAATTTCCAAAAGTGTTTCGTGTATGGCAAAAAATGCATCTGATTGATTTATGATAAACTCGACAACGTCGCTATTGTTAAATGACTTGATGTAAGGTGTATATGTACGAAATTCTTCTTTTCTAATAGTATCGTCGAACAGAGGTTTCTGGTAAAGATCTAAAATAGGTGGTTGAGGCTCCTGAACCTGTCGTCGAATGTATTGACGTTTTGACATCTTTTAGCTGTAATCCAATGGCAATAAGAAAGGCTTTATTGGCAGCAGACACGTCACGTCGCTTGCAAGATTTGCGTGAGACTAATGGATATTGATGTGTAGAGCTTTGTTTTATAATTAAACCCATCTATATCGTTTCCTTAAAATCCAAATGCAGCGTACTTTTCTCTCCTCTAAAGTTGACCGGTCTTAATTCTTGATCAACTACACTAACGGTAATTTTGGTAATGTCACGTATGCTGTTGCTTACTGGTATGTATATTGGATTATGAGGACGTTCGTCAATAGAAAAACCTGGATCAACACTTATCGGAAAATGTAGAATGGTGTGCGCAGGTCTATCCTCGTAGAAGGCTCCTTCGGTAATGTTGCATTCAAACAGTAGACTCGATACTTTTATAATGTTTACAGGTTGATCTGAAGAATGCATTTTTCCTGGTTCCAACACTCTATTTGAAGAGAAGCCCAATAATTTTCCAAGACTATCGTCTTTCTCGAAAGTAATAGTATGATCTTGACAGAAAATTTCACATTTAAGCGTATTGTTGTTCGGTCTTAAAGTAAACTCTCGAACCGAATTGTATTTATGCATTAATTCATTTCGAATGTACGCTTCTATATCAGTAATTTCATAACATCCCGATGGAATTTCAATATTACGCAACTTTGTACGATCATTTTGCTCATAGAAATAAAACTTTTCACCATCGATGTTTGGAATTGAATTAAATGTATGAAATCCCAGCACTGCTACATAATATTGTCGAAACGGATCAAGCACAAGAGGCACTTGAGGAGTAAACGAAAACTCGTTTGTAGTACTTGTCAAGGTCAACAATCGAGACATGACTGATATGAGGTAAAAGGTGTAGTAATTTAAATACCAAAATATTTTAAAAACTTCTTTATTTTTTTAATCATACTGTTACATGTTTGTGTTTTATTTATATTTTTCTCATAATACGGTACTCCACAAAATACACATTCACTTTCCATAAATCCACAAACATCACACCATACATGTTTATCATAGTCTTTCTTGCAAGGTAAATAATCTTCTAGTACACCACGAATATCTTGGGGCATTTCATACCAAACACCACTCGTTATATTTTCCATAAAAATGCGAATGGCACGTCTCAAGAATTCGTTAGATGGTTCCATTGTAGAGAAACTTTAAACACAAATGTCCGCAGTTTATTTGGTTATAACTTTGATATTGATCGTTATTGTAGAAAATTCTTCCACCGTTCAAGTAGGAGACTAGTTCTCGCGGTGGCTTCAAGCAACCATATGAGTCAAAGTACTCTATGTCGTTGTTTATCTTTTTGTAAGCTACCCAATGTGTACCGAGGTTTGTGGAAATGTCGAGATTAATTATAGCACATTCATGTTTACGAGGGTTACGTGGTAAATTATCTCGCATAAACACACCACGAAAATTTGGAATTTTAAGTAGTTTAACAAATTTTTTCAAGTCCACGTTGGTTAAAGGTCTATTAGGTAGCTTCAGCGGGAGTTTTTTTGACTTTTTTAAATATAATCCAAAGCCACCTTTAGCGTTTTTTCGTAGGTATAGTCCTTTGCCTAGGTGTTCCATAGCTTTATTGTGACGTTTATCCTCTTCTAGTTTCTTTTGAGCATTCTTTGAGTCGATTACAGACTTGGCAATAGCGCTCGCTCCTCCAGCCAAACTGCCGAGAGCTGATAGGCCTGCAAAGATTGGGATTAAAGGTAAAATCCCACCAGATTTTGGTTCAAATGGAATAATTCTTGGAACACGTACATTTTTCTTCCCACCTACATTCTTAACGGCTGTTCTTGCTGCTGCAAGTGCAAGTAGAGCGGATTTACGCAGATTTGGTGACGGAGGAGCACGTTTTAATGTTTTGATAATTGGTTGTAGCACATGTCGCTTAAAAGAACCAACACCTTTACCACGTTTCATACCCATACCCAGTTTTCGTTTAGCTTTCATTGCTGTAGTAGTTAACCAGGCAGCGGTTTTTTCACCCAAAGATGCGTCTTTTGCTTTAACTCGTTCCCACGCTTTATTTTCCAACACCCAATCTGCTTTATGTCGATCTTTCAATGAATTACTTTGGGAATATGCGAGATCGTGATCTCTCGCAGCTCGATCTAACGGATTTATCCCCGGATCTCCACGAGCTAGACGTTTCTGTAATTTAGTTCCAGGTCCTAGATATTGGTAACCAGGAGCATGCAATTCAAACGGTAGACTATTGATCAGAGAATTCAACACTCCTTCACCTTGAACGACCAACATTGAAATGAATCGCTTTTTGCAAAATGTCTTTATATAACCATGTGTACAAAATACATCTCAATCACAAGATGAAGGTCATTCAACAAGACAAGACACTAGCAGTGGAAAACTTGGATTTTGTCGACAACGTGACAAGAACCAGCAAACATGGTGCATTGCTACCACATTCATTTCGTGCTATCATATGTGGTCCAAGCGGATGTGGAAAAACTAATGTTATGTTGGCATTACTTTTTGACCTGAATGGCGCTAAATTCAAAAATGTTTACGTTTATTCAAAGTCGTTGTTTCAGCCCAAGTATCAATTTTTGAAGGAAGTGTTGGAGTCTGTGAAAGAAGTAGGTTATTTTCCATTTAAAGATAATGATGATGTTATAAGCCCAAGTAAAGCTAAACCAAACTCAATATTCATATTTGATGACGTATCAACGGATCCACAACAAACAATACGTGAATATTACTGTATGGGTAGACATAAAGACATTGATTGTGCATACCTATGTCAATCATACAGTCGAGCAGGCAAACAACTTTTACGTGATAATGCGAATCTTATTGTATTGTTTAAGCAAGATGAGCTCAATTTGAAACACGTCTTTGATGACCACGTATCACCTGATATGACATTTGAGCAATTTAAACAATTTTGTTCCGAATGTTGGAAGGACAAATACGGTACATTCGTCATTGTTAAGGATTTCGATATTTCTAACGGACGATATCGTAAAGGTTTCGACAAGTTTATAAAACTGTAGGTATGATCGAAAAACACGCATTGTATAACAATATGTCAGACAAAGAGGTAGCTGCGCGCACGCGTAAAGTTGCCGAACTAGCTCGTGTCATTCGCAAAAAGTATTTGGCATTAAAGTTAGGTAAAACAGAACAAGATGAGTCGCTAAATAAACTCTTTAAGCCCATAGCTAAACCTCTAACAGATATTGCGCAATCGTCAAAAACGTTGCATCATGCTATTAATAACAAGCTTAGACACGTTAAAAAAGAAGAGGTGAAAACGGAGGAAGAGATAAAAAAAGAAGCCAGAGATGATGATGTATTTTCCGATGCAGTATCAATCGATCAAGTTAACGAACATGACATATTTGATCCTAATAATGTTTCGAAAGAGGCTATTGATGAATATATCGAGCAATATCCTCCAATGAGCCATAAGTATATAAAAGAATTTTGGATGAAAGATAATAAAATTGATAAAAACTACGGACCTATTTACAATGATGAAATTGGCTGGATGTTGGGTAAACGACGAATAAACTTTAACAAAAACAAAGGTAGTATACAAGTTATCAGTGATGGTAGTGGGGAAGGAGGATGGGTGCCGGGAACGCCAGGTCTATACCAACTAATTTTCTATGATAACCCTGAAGATTATAATGATACAGATTTAAAGCACTATAAAAGTTTATTAAATAGTACAGAAGTTCATCTGGATTCCAAAGGTCGTCTTAAAGGTGCAACTGGGAAAAAATATCATCATATTATCAAACCGCTATTTAAACCTACCGATGAAACAACAAAGAAATCGCCACCGAAAACTCGATCTACTGCATTAAAGAGACAACCTTTCGAAGGTCTTGTTCGTTTAGCAAAAACGACTCGTTCATCATCGATGACAACGTCTCCTCGAACATCGTTATCTTCACCATCTAGCTCCAAAGGGTCAGGGCTCGTCGATAATTCTCATTTGATCTACAACGATAATCCTATTGAATATGTATATTGGGATGATCCAAACGAACTATGCGACAGACTCAAATTGCTGGTTGCTTCCCAAGAAGCAGGAAACACATCCCACAATAACGAAATTGTTGCCATTATCAACGAATTACGTGAAGCAGATATTATATATTAATGTTTGGATTATTGGAACATCATTTCCAACATGAGTGTTGACAAGTTTGGTCGTCATCATTACCGTTCTAATGAACAAGTTGTTAAAAAGCTACGTGAAGGCTTAAAGCAATCCATTTTGGATTTACAAAACCAGATACATGAAGTACATAAAGACATTACACGAGATCCTCCTGTAGCAGGTAATCATCTTTCCAATAAGAAATATGTAGATGACAGCATTGTTCGTGCGAAAACTTTTCTAAGAAAAGAGATTAATTTGATACAAAAAAATAGAATTCAAAAAGATACTCAACTCGAACAAAAAATCTCAAACTCCATTAGTAAAATAGAAGTTAATTTAAGTAAAAAAGTTAACGAGTTGTCTGATGAGAATAAAATGACTGCTTCGAAAATATCTGATTTATCAAAACAAATGCATGAATTTAAAAATGATCTTGATATATTTAAACAAGAAATGACGAAGAATATTACAGATGCCGCCAACCAAAATGCACAAATTATGATGAAAACGTTGGAAATAGAAAAAAAGATTAAAACGGCGGATCTTAAATCACATGATTTAGATGAGCGTCTTAATGTAATGGAAGATTACCTCTTACATTATAAAGCTAACGGAACAACGAATTAGCGTTAGTTCAAAGAATCGAATCGTTGGAAGCTAGACATGGCATTTACCGAGGAGAAGATACAACTAGTTAACGAGCTACACAAGCCTGCACGAAAAAATTATCCTCGTCGACGAACAATCATTAAAGGACTAGACGATTTGTGGCAAATGGACCTTGCTGAGATGAGGCCTTATGCCAGTCAAAATAAATCTTACAAGCTCATTCTTGTTGTAATTGATTGTTTTTCAAAGTTTGTGTGGACTCGACCATTAAAGACGAAAACAGGTGAGGAAATTACTCGAACATTTTCGGATATTCTCGCTCATACTCGACGATGTCCGAAAAATTTACAAACAGACCAAGGCACAGAATTTTTTAATTCCAAGTTTCAAAATCTCATGAAACAGCATAGTATTAATCACTATAATACCTTTAGTGTTAAAAAAGCAGCCATATGTGAACGTGTTATTCGAACATTGAAGGAAAAACTTTACAAGTATTTCAGTCTTAATGGAACTTACAAATGGATTGATATCTTGCCTCAAATTACAAAAGAGTACAACAACACGAAACACAGCAAAATTCGACTTAGACCTATTGATGTTAATAAATCTAACGAAAATGAAATTTTACGAAAATATTATACTCACTTGAAAATTGCCGGTCCAAGAAAATTGAAAGTTGGTGACGTGGTTCGCATTAGTAAAAATAAACACATTTTCGATAAGGGATATAAACCGAATTGGACAACAGAACTGTTTAAAATTACTGAAATTAAAATAACGAATCCCACAACATACTTGATTGAAGATATGACTGGAGCGCCTATCAAAGGAGCATTCTACGAAGAAGAATTACAGAAAACAAAAAATAAAGACATATATTTAGTAGAGAAAGTACTGCGCAGACGTGGAAATAAGATGTATGTTCAATGGTTGGGATTCGATAGTAGCCATAATAGTTGGATTAATGTTAAAGATATCATTTAGGATCTACTTTTACATACACCGCGTAGATATACACTAAATGAGTGGGGGGTGACAAAAAGTATAAATTTCATAAATGCTGCAAGCTCGCTCTCAGTTGTTCCTGACAGTTCATCAATATGAGTTCTCAAGATAGTGGTTATAGTTCATCAGACGATATGGTGGTAGCTGCTGATTCACCATCAGATGATATCGATTATGATGCTGAATTAGATAGAGTTTTGGCGAAATTCGAAGAAGCAGCCAAAAATGAACCATATTATTTACTAGAAGCATCCTTTCCGCTTGTCAACTGTATAATCAAAGTTGGCCTTTCTCCAGCTCGTCATTTCTCATCAGCCATTATTTTGTGTCAGCACAACAAGTTTAATAAAATCAGTTTAAACACGTTCGAGTGGGATGATATAATCGGAATTTTTAAGCAGAAGATTTGCGATTTCTTTAACAGCACCTCTCAAGATGATTACAATCCTATCGAGTTTCAGTGTGGAGGCTATTGTAAAATTAAACAAATAGTGTATGATTCAACCAAGTTCCTTGTTATTCAAAAGCATGGTCTGGAATACTATCTAGATGAAAGTGATGTCAACCAAATCCTAGAAGTAAACAGCAGTCTGGTGTGTCATCGTGTATCGTTATTGGATAATTTACACTTTTATGCTTATTATAGAAATGTTATCGATTTGATACAATCAAACTTTTGCAGCAGAAGCAGTTTATATGGACCACTTGAAGCTCTAACTGCGTTTTGCGAAATTTCCACAGACTCTTTGTTAAGTAATGCTTTAAGAGAATATTTATATTATTATAAAATTAAAGTTGTAAATGATTTTATGTAATAATCAAAATAAATGCTATTTATGCAAACATGTCTTTTTTTATTTTCACGTTGAATGTCTCACAACGCTGGAAAAGATAAGCTGAGACTTAAAATTACAGGAAAACAATGTATATTTTTTAGAGTTTTTATTTTCTACTTATAATAATTACAAATGTTGATTTTCACCAAATTACAATTATCATTCTACATATTCATTTAACAAATAGCCAGTCCATTTTCGTGTGGAGATTGATAAAGCTATAAAAAAAATTGGTTATGTTTTCATTTATTAATTTTTGTTTTTACTCAATCATTGTGGTTTCATAATGACCCCAAGGTAAAGTGTCATGAGAATTTTGTTGCAAGTAACGTTTATCGTCATACGGACTTAATGCAATTTTTTCTTGTGTTATTGTAAAAAGATCATGGGCGTAGGAACGAAACGTTGATTGGGAAACACTTTTAGTTGTAAATTCGTTTAAACACTTAACATAATCATCGAAAGTAATGTCATTTTTTACCGTTGAATATTTTACACCCTTAGATTTTTTTGTGACGCCTAAATTATTTGCAAGTCTTTCAATATTTGCATCATCCATATTATTCTTGTATTTATCCCACAATGCATTTCGATCCTCATCCGTCGTACTAATCTTAAACGAATACATTTTAGATCTAAGTCCGACAAAATGAGTCATAATGCGACCGTTTGCCTCATCTTTCATCATTCCGAGAACTTTTTTGTTGACTTGAGGTATTCCATAAATATTATTCTCAGAATAGTCTGATGTATCGAATTTGGATAAATTTGCTTTAATAACATCTCTGTAAACGTCATCACATTTTAATTCATAGATAAAACTATCAGTGTCCCCATACATTAGCTTACAATTTTCAACTCCCATATATGGCAGCATAAAGTTATAATGAAAATCGTACATACACACTTTGGATATATCTAAAATTGACATGCCGATGTACAATGGTTTGTTGAAAATGAGCTCTGTTTTGTTAAGTTCGATTGCCATTAAATTTTCATTAAACACAGTTCTATTATGAAATCTTGGACTAGCAATCAAATTTTTCGCTCCATATCTTCCATCCCATTTTGATACAAGTTTTACAATGCGATGTTTCCTAATGTTTTCCATCGTTTTACCAAATATGGCGTTGTTGGCCAACTTAAAAAGATCTTTCTCAAATGCCGTTGTTGCTGCAGTTCGCAATTTTGTATTAAGATCGATATATGGCTTAAGCCAAGCGCTCTGTTTGAATTTCAACACTTTATGGATTTTTGTTAGTTTGAGTCCTGCATTCAGAGCTTGTTTTAGATTGCGATAATGCAAAGTGTACTCTTTTTTATGGTACAAGGTGGTCATAAGTTTTGGAAGCTTACTTCTTGGTGGCACACGATGTTCGCAACAAAACGGTAAATCTCGATGTAAGTCATGCAAGTGTTCTGGGTATTCCAAATCTACTTGTAGTATGTATCCTGTATCTCCATCGTCAGGAATAGACAAGACATCAATATTGGTATCGACCCACTCGAAACCCCCATATGGTAAGAATTGAGACATTGCCCAACCATACAAATTGTTGACATCTAAATATAGCACATATTTACTAGGCTTTGATGGATCATAATTATGCATGTATTTGTTATTTGCCTCAGAATACCGATTACTTACTTGACTTATACCACCTCGGATAGCTTTCTCAATAAACATGATTTTATCGATATCATTCAGCAGTTCAAGTTTACATCCAGTATATTTAAGCATTGCATCCCAAGAAAATCCCGGCATGGTATAGTACCATGCAGGATCAAGACTGTATGTACTTCGACATTTTTGTCGAAAATTTTCAAAAATGCAAGTCAGTAACATAATATCAGTTTTCATGTACAACATACTATATTCCAAAATATTTTTAATACCGAATGACTGCCAAACATTCTGAGCATGATGATACATATTTTTGGAGATGTGTTCACCCGATAATGAGCTGTAAAATTTATCAATTGATGGTAGTTGCGTTTCATTCAATTTATTGAAAGACTCAATATATTCGTATGGGAATATGCCTTTTCGTTTCAATAATTCCATTTGTTCGGGAGTGGTATTTGGAAATTCGCTAGCTAAATATCTTAAATCCTCAGGTTGCAATGTGGCAGCCAACTTGTCCAATGATGAATTTAAAAATCTCAGTGAATCAACGAACCTCAACTTAATACTGACCTCAGAATCGTATATTGTAAATGAAATATACTTTTCCTTATTTATTGGTAGTAAGCTGATACTACCATTTTTCGCAAGATCTCTAATCATCATATGCGAATCGTAACCGCTAAGATTATGAAAAAAAATTGGGACAACGAAAAGTTTTTTGAAATTTAAGTTACACACTTGGTGTGCGAATCCTCGAAAATCTCCGGTAAAATGATCATGATCACGAACAATTACATCCTTATCTGAAAACGTTTTTTCGCAAATGTGACAATTAGATGCATTAAAACTGGGTGTGACATTCATAGGTACAATATCTTTAATTTTTCCTTGCACAAATGCCGCCAACAACGTCATTTCCTTGGCAAACCACTCCATGCAATCTTCACCTGCGTAACTTCGGTAAAACGACAGAGATTCATCGTAAGAGCATTTTACGTAATAACCTGCACTAAAGGCTTTATGCTGCTGATACTTAATTGTTTTGCATTTTAATGGACTGTTTTTAACTTTGTTCAACATTGACTCAAAATCGGCATAGACTACAAAAGGAGTTGTTTGTTTATAAATATGATTTTTAAATTCAACATTCTGATATGATGGAAAAGAAACTTTACATTCATTAATTTTCTCACAGTATTTTGCATGATCATTTAATCTGTCAAAACTACTAAAATAATTCAAACACCTATCACATAAAAATTTTTTATTACGGTTCTTACTTAACTGCCTGGACATAAGTCGAGACATATCTTTAATCATGCAATAATGATACTTAATTTCTACAGATTCATCGTGAGCCATAGGTGCTTCGTAGTCATTCAATTTTGGAAAATATTTATCTTGTACAATCAATAAATTTACATGTTTAGTTAATTTGGTTTTGCATAGCCTTACCGGCGTTGTTACGTAAAATGTTCTCTCTTTAGCAACATTCATTTCTAACCCGTACACGTTTACAGAAATATTATTTAACTTTTCAAATTTTGAAATACCCTTTATAGTCATAGGTGTCTCTAGCCCATCGATATTTAAGACAGTCGCATAATGTGGATATGAAGATGTACGATCTGAACTGCATTTAGCTGGATAAATCGCTGAAACTATGCTCCAAAAAAAGCATGCTTCATCATCGTTTTTGATATTAATACATGCGTGCTTCTTTTGGATTTGTTCTGGTAGTCTAATGAACGACGAAGCTCCATTTCCCACTTCATATTTATTTATATTGACTTCTAAAGAAACTATTTTTTTCAAAGCCCACCCTGATCCCGTTTCTTCAAATTCCGATAGCTTAGACATTAATTTATCAACTATGTTTGTGTGAAACCATAAAACCAAGTCCGTTCCTGCGTCTATGGCTTCGTTTTTGGTATTAAAATATTTAAATTGGTTAATATCACCTCCTTGATTTGATTTTCTAATAAATTCTCCACATAATGTCATATTACATTTTATCATATTTAATTTTTTTAAAATGTTTTTAATTCGAATTCTAAATAACTTAAAACAATCTCCGAAAAATTGCATTAAATCTTTGTGTCCTAGATTAATAATTATACCTGTTCTGATTCTACTCTTGAATGCGGAATTTACATCTTCCCATTTAACCCGACGATGTTTAGTAATTCCACCACCCACGCGAAGACCGAAATTTTGAATTTCCGATTTAATTGTCTTTAAATGCCCCGCGTTTGTCTGTAGTTGCCGTAATTTAGCTAATTCCAAGTCCCCACACCGAATCGCTTTAGTAAACAAAGTCAAATGCCTTTTAATGTGATTTAACCAAATATTCGCTTCTCGCGGTGTATAATTTCGAAACAAAACATCACGCGCTTTAATTAAATGTTGTACAATGTCATTACTAAGATCACCAATGTTACTCATGATTAAGTAAAAAGCAATAAATCAATAAATGAAAAACTCACCAATATTTTTTTTATCCTCTAATTTTCTATTATTTCAAACGAGGCGGCTGGCTGCACCTTTCCAGTGGCAACGTTTCCTCGGAACACCAAGCTGTACTTTCCCTCGCTGAAATGTTCCAAATGCGGCCTGTAGAGTTCAACCACCCTTTGCGGCAAGAACGTCACCTCCTTTTCTAATTCAATAAGGATGGATTTCCCAAATTTCGTATCGACTTCTCTTGCCGCAATTATCTTCTGGGGTACTCCTACGGGTAGGCTGTTTAGCTTTCTAATTGGCTTGATTGTCTTCTCTGTAAGCAGAGAGGATGCATTAATCTTTTTTAGGTCCATCTGCAACAATATATATTTTCTTAATTTAACAGTAACATATCTTTGACTAGCAATTTCTTAATTTAACAGTGAAATATCTTTGAGTAGCAATATTATTTTACAAAAATTCTATCTATTATAATATGTATATTTTTTAATTTAACAATGAAATAGTTTTAACTAACAAAACTTTCATAGAAACAAAAAATTACAAATACCGCACTATTTACAAACATTTTTTTTTTTTTTTTTTTTTAGAACGGAGAATATAACCAAGTAATTTGAATAAAATGTTTAAATCAGAAAAATTATTAAGAATTGGAAATTAGTAAAGATAATGATGAATTCTAAATGATATAAAAAAGGTTAAGTATTATAAAACTTACTTTTGTATATATAATTGCCGACACTTCACAAACACAGAACTTCTCCGAACGGTACTTTGTATAATTGCTGACGCTGCACAAAACACACAACTTGTCTGAAGGATGATCAGAATTGAACTGACGATATGTAGTGCATCTGCTCTTTATCTAACTGCCTCTCCCACGCTAAAACTATGTTGCGCAATATTTCGTAAGACTATTCATTTATGCATCACATGCCGGGCTTAATTATTAAATACAACGGATTATGCACCTGCTTCCTGCCTCCATGCGAATATATTTTATCTTACATTAAATAATCGAATTGGAATGTGCACGTGTTTCCGGCTATATATCGTGATCGCGTGAGACATTTTTAATAGCCGGCGTATCCGATGATGTCATTATTCTCAGTAGCATTCAACTGATCATGTAAAGTATAAATTGAAAAATAAACGAATTTTTGTTATTATGGTAATCGATAAAATATATACGAGGTAACTCGTAAAATATAAATTGAAAAAATTTAGAAGTTTTACGCTAATGGTTGTAGGTTTTAATTACAAAAAAATACGAGGAAAAATTGCTCTCTTTGTCTGTCATTCGTCTTCTTCTCTTTGTCAATTCATAGAACGCAGTCACCGACCAGCGATTGTACATCGTTCTCATTGGTTACGTTGGACGTGTAGCTTCGTTATTATTGGGGGGGCGTCTTTTCGGGAGGAATGGGGGGACTGGGAACGTCTTTTTCGGGGGGAATGGGGGGGACTGGGGGCGTCTTTTCGTTAATATTGTGGTACGACTCCACCATTAGTCGATGCACGTCTTTCTCATTGGCCGTTGATGCACACCATTGGCCTCCAACGTCACGAGGATGTCCGCCATTGGTTGAGGACACGTTTCTGTGGCATCATTGGTCGAGAAAAACGTTCTAACGTCACGAGGAGGGTGTTACTATGACACCATTGGTCCCTCATCGCTATACCGCCATTTCTATGTTGTTTATTCAAATTCTAAGCTGTCATTGGTCGCTGGGGGTGTTGCTATTCCCACCACTGACGCTGCTATGTTGCCATTGGTCAACGACACGTTCCGACGTCACGAGGACGTCCTCCATTGGCCAGCAAGCCATTGGGGGACGTTCCTATGCCACCATTGGTCTGCTATTCCCACCACTGACGCTGCTATGCTGTCATTGGTCGACGACACGTTCCGACGTCACGAGGAGGGCGTTACTATGCCACCATTGGCCTGATATTCCCACCACTGACGCTGCTATGCTGTCATTGGTCGACGACACGTTCCGACGTCACGAGGAGGGCGTTACTATGCCACCATTGGCCTGATATTCCCACCACTGACGCTGCTATGCTGTCATTGGTCAACGACACGTTCCGACGTCACGAGGAGGGCGTTACTATGTCACCATTGGTTCCTCATCGCTAGACCGCCATTTCTATGATGTTTATTCAAATTCTGAGCTGTCATTGGTCGCTGGGGGTGTTGCTATTCCCACCACTGACGCTGCTATGCTGCCATTGGTCGACGACACGTTCCGACGTCACGAGAACGTCCACCATTGGTCAGCAAGACATGGGGGGACGTTCCTACGCCACCATTGGCCGAGGGGCGTGGTCTAGAGACACGAGGTACGTTCCTACGTCACCATTGGTCGAGGGGCGTGGCCTCGAGACCCTAGGCACGTTCCTACGTCACGAGGGGGGCGTGGCCTTGGCCCATGAGGATACGTACGCTTGACGATCGACGTGTGACGTCACTTCCGCTCCAGAAGGAACCCTATCTATCTACTTGTGCGGCTGCCTCTCATTCGCTTCACTGTCGAATGGTTTAGTGGATGTGGGATCGAGCCCAAGCTCGGTGTACAGAAAACAAAAAGTCTAACGCAGCAGTTTAAAATTCTAGATGAATCTGCGGCTTAGACTAGGATATGCTGGGATCTGATCGGCCTATGGTGGAGCAGTACGGCAAGAGATAAGGGCTTGCGGCTCGGTGATACTCCTCCATAGATCCCTACCGGACAGGCGTAACGCCTAAAAAACCGGATATATATATATATATATATAATTTTACCAAACTAAATCCAACGTCTATCCGATTTAAATTTAATATACTGTTTCACATATACAATGTATAATAGATCTTATATGGGCTCGATAAAAATTCAATGTAATATTTTGATCTTCATCCCACGGTCTCTCGAGAAAATATTTTAAGTAAATTAATACCTTTTTCGCGGTGACTAATTGTGTAGTTAATAATATGTTGAGTCCAAAGGAGTTTTCTGTCAAGTATGATACCAAGGTATTTGAATTTCGAAACAATTGGTATGGCATTGCCCTGTAAGGATACAGTGTCATTTAAAAAGATTTTCTAGAAAAAAATACTACAGCATACTCTTGTTACGAAATTTTGATGCCATTTAACAAAGTTCAGCTGTCGAACTTGTACATTATGTGTTTTAGTTTAGTAATACATTCGATTTGCGTTTTCTTCTGTGAATAGATGACAATATCATCAGCATATTATAAACAAGCAATGTTAGGAGACCATAAATTGTGAAAATCATATGTGTACAGATTAAAAAGTAGTGGACTTAAAACAGCTCCCTGTGGAATGCCTTTTGATGTAACCATTAGTCCTATGATATTATGAGCTATTCAAATCGAAACGTTTCTGTCTTATACGTGTTTGTCTTCTTCCATATAAATTTTATAAAAGTTAGTTGTTACACTGTATAATTCCAAATAATCAATATAAAACAAAACTTTATCATTGAAACTGATGACCATTAACAGGTAAATAAAGAGCTTTACTCTTTGTCTACTACTCTTGAAGTTAGATAAACATGGTATAGACTGGTTAGTAAAGCCAAGATTGTGGACTTTTCCCTTTAATACATAGCTGGGATACTTTAGTTTACATTTTTCCATTTTCATATTATTTCTTGCTCTTTATTCATTCTTTACAGTTCTGCATTATTTATGATAAGAATTTCTATCCTTGACCTACATAACATTCGTAAAACCACCTTCCTATGTGTTTTCAGTACCTAGTAACTTCTCAGTTTCATTTCAGTAAATGTTTTTAGTCAGAGGAATTATTTCCATATATCGGTAAAGTTAGCACATTTATCCATTTTATAAGGCCGAATTCAGACCATTACTTATTGCTAATTTATTACAGAAAGAAAAAAATTATTACTGAGCTTTTTTCGAGAAACAATGGTTATTCTAACTTTATGGTAAAGCTAGCATAGCCATAGCATATCTGGGCAAGAAAAAAGGCTACAGGACCAATCTTGCAGGCATATTTTATTGCTAATTAACTACTGTTTTGGTACATTGACCAATCTCCAAAAACTATCCCATCATCCCCTAGAACAAAAGTAATCCATGGGAAAATTCAGATATCAGAGAAAAACTAGAAAACTAGAAACTAGAAAAGTGCATCGGTAGGAATTAATTGCTGAAGTTTTACGCCAAGAAACAATTTATTGCTACAACTGTTTCCAAGAAACAATTGTTATGCTAACAAAAACTCATTGCGAAAAAAATTAGATGTAGGAAGAAAACATTGAAACCAGAAAAGCTAAGAATTAATTACTAATTTACTGGTTATTATTTCACAAATTTTTGGTAAATACTTTCTGCAATGTTCTTGGATTCTGGTTACGAATGTAAAAAAATACTCATCGACAACTGTGTGATGTCGAGAAATTCCAAAAATAGACAGAAAGAATAAAACATCGGTATCAACACTGTGAATAATTATTTGAGATCCCCATGCAAAACCATATTATATCGCTTCCAAATGATTGCTTTAAAGTTCACGTATTATGAACATAGTGTTAGCTATACTAATTGATAACATTAATCTGTTTGGAAAACCACCAGAATTAAAAATTTCGTAGGAGCTTGTAATTGCCATAAAAATTAAAAAACAAAAGCATGTATTTGTAAAAGAAACAGTTGATCATGTACCTTTATATGAATGTAATTTAGACTAATGTGAATATAAATATTTTATGACAACAGGTGAAGATGATTGTCTAAACAAATATTTTGTATCAATATGTCTTATATATTTTGTATCAATTAAAAGTGTTTCATTGCTTATAGATTAAATACATCATATAACATTCCAACTTTCCACTACATAAAATGAGAAATGTAACATTTTTCACTTATATACTATGGAGTAATATTAAATATAAATTTTGAAAGGTTTGTAGTCAGTAAATAATTTACAAATTATAAAAAGATAGAAAATGAAACAAATTAATAGATAAGTTAAAGCACTAACTAGAAATTCACCAGGTACATATACTCAGCGTTAGTGCAGAGAGGTAGGCACATTGAGCATGCAATATTAACAATTAAAAACAAGGGTTTTGCAAAATAATAATTTTGAAAACCCCATCAGAATCTTGTACATGCATATTTAAACTTTACTTTTTAAGTACTTTCTAGAGGTTGAAAAACGTAGTCGTGAAAACATCTATTGCAGAAAAACTCAAAGTAATTATAGATAATAAGGCTATTACTAACAATCCTTTGTAACCCGATCCTATCGCATACATACAGTGGGTGATCAAATTATTATGATCACTTCAAAAAACTTTATCTTTTACTGTTTAATAAAGAATAAAACTACATATGAGTGTCTAATAATGTGAATATAATATAAAAATACATCATAAACACGTTCTTTTACAAAATTTTAAAATATTTTTTTCTTTGACCTTAAATAACATTTTTTTTTTAATATTTTGTGTGACCTCCTTTAGCTTCGATGACAGCTTTGATCCTCCTTGGCATGCTTTAAATGTTTCTCCAGGCAGTTTTCTTTTATTTTATCATTTCTGTGCCAGGTGGCAATGAGTCTCTCAATTAACTGCTGCTTATTTGTGACAATTTCCTGGGCAACCCCCCTCTTCATAAGCTCCCATAGATTTTCGATCGGATTGAGGTCTGGGGAATTACCTGGCCACTTCAGTACTTTAATTTTCTTTTTTTCCAGGTACGATGTTACTCTTTTTGCCTTATGGCATGGTGCTGAATCGTGCATAAAGGTAAAATCCTCCGATTCGCCAAACCAGTCTTTGATTTGTGGCATGAGTTTTTTTTTCCAGAACTTCAATATACTGATGTTGATTCATCATTCCATTTACAAGATACAGCCTCCCTGTGCCCTTACTGCTGATCACAGACCATACCATAATCTTGAGAGGATGCTTTTCTCGCTCCACTATGCAATCCTTATGATATTTTTCACCCACTCGCCTTCGGACGAAGGCCGACTTATCCATGAGTATCTCCACTGTAGACTCATCGGAGAAACAAACCTGTGAATAAAAAAAACTATAAGATATTTTTTTAGGATAAAAACAGTGGTTATAGTGATTTAAACTTTAGTAGTGACGTAATTTACCTTATTCCAATCCTCAATTGTCCAATTTTGGTGTTCTTTGGCCCATTCAGTCTCTTTTTCATCATTACGATGGTCAAGTTTGGTTTTTTGGCAGGGCGACATGATTTGAAACCTTGCTCAGTAAGCCTTCTGCGGACTGTCATGTCAGAAACTGGCATACCAGCTTCACGAATAAGTCCCGTGAGGATTCTTCTTGGCTTCTTTCTATTGTTTACGAATATATCCCTCATTTTTCTTTCATCTCTGGCTGTAGTGACACGCTTTCGACCACATTTTTTGGACACGCTGGTGAATCAGGGGTTTGTTGGTTTCAATTTTTTTCTTGATATTGCTCACTGTTGCTTGCGCTACTTGGCATTGTTGAGCTATCTGACGTTGGGAAAGCTTTGTATTCAATAAAAGTGTCTTTATTTCCACCATTTTAGACACAGGGACGTCTTTAGCCTTACCCATCATGATTTTCTTCTCAAAAATCGAAATGTTTTGAAAATGTCTTTAAAATTAAAACTGATATTCTTTTTTCACTCACAATCACCACTAATAAATTAATAAAACATACTACAAAGATAAAACGATACTAATCTTTCAAAAACAATACAAAACCATACAAATTCAGTTGTAAACTCCAAGCGTAAATTCACCACAATGTGTATGTTGTCACGTAATTTGACACAAATGACAGTTCTAGAGCGGTAAACGTCAAAAAAGTAAGGTTATCAGTGACAAAATATATTGTCATACCTTAATCGTATATTAGCACATAATTTTATTATAAAATTTCTGAACAAATATGAAAAACTTAAATTTTTGTGACTGATCATAATAATTTGATCACCCACTGTACATACCTAATAGTAACAAGGAATAAAGTACACAACACGGATCCTCCAGCTGAAAATGGAGACTATTAACCTCGATCCTGATAAACCTCCTGACCCCCCACCAGATTTAAGTGGGAAAAAAAATTAATAACCACTATAATATATATGATATACATGATGATATGATATAGAGCAAATTATTAAATTTAACCATAAAGGAAAAAACTGTTTAGGTGTTGTTTTTAAAGATTTTAAATCAGCAAATCAATCAGCAAAGATAGAGTATCTTAAAATAGGAGATGATGAAGAAGATTCAGAATTAGAAATTAGAAACACAAAAACATGCAAGGAATATAAATATCTCGGATCTATAATATCTAAAGAAGGCACTACCAAAAGAAACATCGAAAACAGAATGCAGCAGGGAAAAAAGCGGTTAACATTCTAAACTCTCTACTATGGTCTAAAGATATTAAACAAGAAACGAAATTGACAATCTATCGAACCTTGGTAGAGCCTATTATGACTTATGATGCAGAAGTTTGGCAGATCACGAAAAAAGATAGAAAAAGAATAGAAGTAGTAGAAATGGATTTTCTAAGGAGAGCGTGTGGTGTATCCAAAAAAGATCATATCAGGAATGAAGATATTAGAACGAGGACAAATACTGTATATTCCAGTGTAGACAAAATTGAAACGAGACAACTAGTCTGGTATGGTCACGTGAAGCGAATGAATGAAGATAGATGTCCAAAGAAAGCTTTATATTACATACCACAACAAAGAAGAAGAAGGGCAAGGCCTTCAGTTGCCTGGGAAGAAAATGTACGACACATAATGAGAGATAGAGCCATCAAAGAAGACGAATGGATGGACAGAAAACGATGGTGGTCGAAATGCGAGAGGCAGAGGCTGTAGGAACCTCGCTTATATAAATGTATAATAGCAGCCATGTATATATATATATATATATATATATATATATATATATATATATATATATATATATACATGGGTGCTATTAAAAAAATTAAAGTTAGGGGTTGTAACTAAGGGATGAATATTTAGGGGATGATTTTTTTCTATGCCATATTAAAGTGTATTATAAGTAGAATAGATCACTTTTTGTCCCATTCGAAAATCTCTATTGGTTTAAGAGATATAGCGTGGGTAAATTAGTCTGGGACACCCTCTATATGTAAATATATATATATATATATATATATATATATATATATATATATATATATATATATATATGTATCGGAAAAAGGAGTACGACCGTCAATCCAATATATATAAGGATCACTCAGACGAGTGGTGGGTTCTTATATCGGTCTCTAGGTGGAGAAATAAAAGACAAAGTTGATAGGCTACTTTATCTATTTTGAAGACGTTTCGCTTTCGAGTTTTGAAAGCATCATCAGTTCATCTAAAAAATTACAATATGAGAACCACACAATCATGGAAACGATGTTAATTGTTACCTTAAAAAGACATGTAGCAGTCAATTGCATATTGTTAATAACATTGACTGCTACATGTCTTTTTAAGGTAACAATTAACATCGTTTCCATGATTGTGTGGTTCTCGTATTGTAATTTTTTAGATGAACTGATGATGCTTTCAAAACTCGAAAGCGAAACGTCTTCAAAATAGATAAAGTAGCCTATCAACTTTGTCTTTTATTTCTCCACCTAGAGACCGATATAAGAACCCACCACTCGTCTGAGTGATCCTTACATATATATATAATATATATATATATATATATATATATATATATATATATATATATAATATATATATATATAAATAAGTAAATAAATATATATATATATATATAATATATATATATATATATATATATATATATATATATATATAAATATATATATATATATATATATATATATATAAATATATATATATATATATATATATATATATAAATCAGCAAATCTATTTGTGAATGGTAAAAGATGGGAAAGTTTACAATATGATATCTTTATTCCAAATCACAATGTCACCTGTAAGGGTATAATAAGAAACATATGTAAAGAAATATCTGAAGTGGAAATTAAAAATGCAATTGAAACAAAATTGGTCTCCTGTAAAGTAATTGACATAAAAAGACTAAATAGGAGATTTCTTGAAGAGGGAAAAGAACATAATTATGTACCAACAGCTACCATATGCGTGACATTTACAGGAAAAGCACTGCATAGGGAGGTTCTTGTGTATGGATTGCCCATGAGAGTTATTCCATATATTAGCCCAGTCCTAATGTGTGGAAATTGCCTTTTATATGGTCACAGTAATATTCAATGCAGAGGGAACCCAAAGTGCCAGAATTGTGGGAAAAAAACACGGAGAGGCCTCGAATTGTCAAATATTCTGCATTAATTGCAAGAATCATGATCATATCGCTAAAGATAAAAAATGTAAAGAATTCCAACAACAAAAAGAAATAAAAGCCCTAATGTCTCTCTCTAACATCTCATATTACGAAGCAAACATGCAAATACCAAAAAATGAAAACAGGAAATACTCTTTGAATGAAGAGAATTTTCCTGTCTTGTGTAAAGAATCCAAGCCTAATAATATAATAGATATCATAGAAAGAAGAATAGAAGTCATAAAAAATGACACAAATATACCAAAATATAACCAAATCGTCAAATCTCAACCCACCAAAAGAAGGAAACCGGACATAACAGGATATGACAAAAAACAACACAGTGCTCAACTAATTAATCCAGAGAGAAGATTGAACTGGGCAACAAACTCTCCATCAATGCCTTCAACATCAAAAGGTTACAGTACAAATAAGGGAACTGAACATGGAATCTTCCATGCAATGTGATTACTACTACCACAAGATAAAGAGTTGGTACTATCTTTTGTAAACAACTTGCTAAAAAACTTATACCCTAACTTATCTAATGTATCACAATATAACACAATTAAATGCAGCTCAACAAATAACATAACCTATGATTTAATGGAAGATGGGACAGTATCTCGTCGTCAACACAAGAAAAACTCGTAACTCCATTTTCCTTAATTTTTCAGGAGAGCCTAAAAACAGTAACATTTTCACTGATATCTTTTATTTGATAAAGAAGGACGACTAAACAACTATATTTTGAGTTTTTAGGTCATATTAAGCTGACTTATATCAATTTTAATTTCAAAATCTAGATATAGCTAAAAATACAGAAAATATGGAGTTACAGGTTTTTCTTCTTTTGGAATGAGACGTGCCTATGGAGTTACGTGGCATTTTTTGTAACGCTGGATTGGAAAAAAATTAATAAAAAGCATTATAGTTATCGATTTATAAAAACATATCTGAAACACATGAAAATATCCTAATAATGAAATACAGACCAATACTTTTGAAAAACGTTTAACATAAAATTTAGTGTTATTTTATTACCCACGTTAGAAATAAATAGCCTCACTTTTTAACAATAAATAAAATTTTAATCTAAAATAAAATCGCATAAATATGTACAAAAACAAGTGTAGTACAACAACGATAGGACTTAAAAAAAAAACAAAGTTAGTGAGGGAGATTGACATAAAATGAGTGGTAATTGAAATCAAGTGTATTTTTTAAAACTGAAAATGTTCGAATCTCTCTTTTTTTTAATGGTATTCTATTTGTATAAAGCTTCAGCAGATCTGCGAAATTCTTGGGTATCACATTCTGATTTATTCGACAACGCAGTTCAATCCAATTTTCACCAAATCCCAACTTGTAATGAATACCTTGTGGTGAATATTTTGTAGCTCTAATATTTGTCACAACTGCATCACCCTTTTTTACCCGGTCGGATACTGCTTACATAGTTTACTGCTCTGAAGTCCTTAAGAAAATCATGGTATAGTGAGTTACTACAAATAGATTTTCCTTCCGTGCTCTTTTGCATATTTGTATGTAATCACCAGGCACATTAATATCGCATCCTCCTAATTGTCTCTCAATTGTACTGTGCATCATGTCGGCCTCCATCTGGGTGTGCCCTTTCTCAAGGTATTTTTGTATAACTGTTACCTTCTGCTTTAAACAAAAGTTTAAAAGCTAGCTAGAGTAACATTACGATTTTGGTAAGTACACCCATCGCTATAATTATTTCACGTACGTTTTCCTCAAGACAACTCCCTTCAGTATATTTTTCTAAAATACATACGATCACACTAGCAATTTCGATACGGTAAGATTCCCCTCCGACTTATCCCAAAGAAAACAATGCCCTTGTTTTGTGTGTAAGTTATAGAATGTGAAATTGTGGATTGTCAACTTTTTTATCATTTATGTCAACTTAGGGAAGAAACATTGGACTTAGGACATATAAGGACTGCCTGTAAATCTATTGCCAATACAATGCTTTCACTGTTTTTATCTTTAATTTTCTTAAGTCTCTCTTCTTGTTTTTTCAACTAATGTTCACTAAATATTTCTTGATCAAGATTTCCTGTTTTAAAAAAGACACATATTTCACACAAAAAATTTTTTTTTGGTCTATACAAAGCCAACCTCTTTTCCAGGAAAGCGTTTTTAAAAGAAGATAAAGAGAGACTGTTGATTCGTTTTTCTAGGTACCATTCCTTTTTGTAAATATGGTAAAGTTGACATTTGCTTTGCCATAATAGTTCTAGATATAATTTACTAGTTGATTTCCTGCAATAATGCGATTCCATTTTCGGCAGGCTATCTAAAAAACTATAATGATTGTCCAACTCCTTCTTGTGAAGTCCTTTAGGCGCTTGTTGTGGTTCATTATCCAAATTTTCTGTAATAGCAGAATCATCTTCTTGTTTGCAATTCATAACAAACCAATCTTTAAGGCCCAGAGTTGACAAAAACATTTTTTTGCATACCATTCGTTTATCTTCTCCAATTTTCAAATACTATTTTAATGTCTTAGACCTCCGTGATACAGCTTCATTTTTTCTATCCCTCTTCCGTTTTGGTGCTTCAAATACTACCAACGTTTTGATATACAGGGTGAGTGGGGAGGAACGCACCAAACTTTAAGACTGTATAATATACGTAAAAATAAGTAAAAATAACTCATATGTTGTTATTCGATTTTCATTTGTTTTCGAGTTATAGCGATAATAACACAAAGTTGTAACTTAACATTAATTTAATGTTAAATGTTCTTATAATAAATGTTCAAAAATACCACCATTGACCTGTAAGCATTTTCTGCTTCGTCTATGAACATTCAACGTTGCTCTTCTGATTGCGTCATGGTTTGCTCTAATTGTGGCTGCAACATTTTTAATGCGTCGAATTAGTGCATCGCGAGTGTCGACTTTTACCTTGTAAACTTTATTTTTAAACCAGCCCCATAAAAAATAGTCTAATGGTGTTAGGTCTGGAGACCTCGGAGGCCAACTAATAGGACCATTGCGACCAATCCAACGCCTTGGAAATTTTGTATTTAAATGTTGCCTGACCTGACGAGCAAAATGTGCAGGAGCACCATCGTGCTGATAATACATTTGCATTCTGATATTTAGTGGAATGTTCTGTAGGAGTCCTGGCAATTCATTCTGTAAAAAATTCAAGTACTCCTCTCCTGTAAGGCGGTTCTTAAGTATGAAAGGGCCAATTAAATAACCGTCGATCACACCACACCACACGTTTACCAAAAATTTGTGATGAAAACTAGCTTCAATTGTTGCATGTGGATTTTTATCTGACCATACATGTGAGTTGCGGCTATTATTAATACCGTCTCTGGTGAATGTTGCTTCATCGGTAAAAAGTATGCGGGATATAACACGACGATTATTATTTATCCAACGACAAAATTGCATACGGCTGGCATAATCTTCTGGTTGTAGGTGCTGTACACGTTGTAGGTGGTATGGATATAAACCTTGCTCGTGAAGTGTGTTAATTACTCTCGTTTGAGGAATGGCTAAATGAGTACCGATTCTTCGTGAGCTGATCCCTGGATCATCTTCTACTGAATCCAGAATATTTTGTATTTCTTGTAAACTTTGTCGGGGAGCACGTTCCGATATTATTTTATAACTAGGAAGCGTTCTGGTCTCGCATAGTTTGTTGAAAACTCTAATAAATACATTTTTATCTGGAGTTCTCCGATTTGGAAACCGTTGACGATATTCTTCAACAGCAGCTCTACCGTTTTCATTACAAAAGCCATAAACAAACACCATATTTGCATAATCACTATTTGAATAAGTATGTGCCATTTTGCAACAACTTTTTTTATACAAACTGTCAAATAGACATTAAATCACGTTGACACTATACTATTATGACAGTTAACTAATTATTAAATGAATCACAGATACCTGTTACAGCAATGTGACAATTAGCAGTAAAATTACAACTTTGTGTTATTATCGCTATAACTCGAAATTAAATGAAAATCGAATAACAACATATGAGTTATTTTTACTTATTTTTACGTATATTATACAGTCTTAAAGTTTGGTGCGTTCCTCCCCACTCACCCTGTACATTCTCTTTTCTGTCCATGTCTATAACTTATTAAAAGCATGTTCCGAAACAACAAATCCCTCCAAAACAACAAATCAAATCAACGGCCCTAGTCACTTAACAGAACGTAATGCAACGCCTTAATGAACGCTGTCATGAGTACGGACTGAAAATAAATTTAAAGAAAACTAAATGCATGATCATGACTAAATCTGCACATGCAAATATCCAATTGACTATTGAAGATACTGCAATTGAGAGTGTTAATAACTATAAATACTTAGGAACATGGATAACATCAGATGTAGACCAAACCAAAGAAATTAAGACACGTATTGAAATAGCACGTACATCATTTATTAAACTTAAAAAGTTTCTTTGTTGTCGGGATATAAGGTTAGAACTACGCCTGAGAATGCTTCGATGTTACGTGTTCTCTACTCTTCTTTATGGTCTGGAAGCTTGGACACTAAAACAAGTTCATCTGAATAAGTTGGCCGCCTTTGAATTTTGGTGTTACAGAAGAATCCTACGAATGTCATGGATTCACAGAATGTCAAACATGGAAGTAACTAGAAGGATAGGAAATGAGGCGGAAATAATATTAACCATTAAAAGACGAAAACTTGAGTACTTGGGACATGTGATGAGAGGGCAAAAATACGCATTATTACAACTTATTATGCAGGGCAAAATCCGAGGAAAGCGAAATGTGGGAAGACGAAGAATATCCTGGCTTAAGAACTTGAGGGAATGGTTTGAATGCAGTAGTGCAGAACTTTTTAGAGCGGCAGTCAACAGAGTCCGCATAGCCATGATGATTTCCAACCTTCGATAGAAGATGGAACTTAAAGAAGAAGAAGTCACTTAATAGACTTAACAGAAAATGCGCGGAGTTACGTGTTTTACAAACATAATTTTTTGACAAGGGAGATCCCTGCTTTTCTAGTATACATTTTAAAATTAGAAATCTACGTTTAAATGACATATTATTAGTTGGATGGCTAGAATAGGCGATTTGCTAAAAGTTGGCTGTGAAATCTCATTTTAAGTAAAAATTGGAGTTAACCGGTTTTCTTGTGTCGACGACGCTAATGCTTCAAAATACTAAGCCCAAATTTAAAAAAAAAATAAAGCTTTCACTCCTTTGACTATAATACAATGGAATATGAAATCATATAATGCTAATGTGGATAACTTAAAAATAGTTATCAAAGAATACAATCTTGGCATATTATTGCTAAATGAAATATGGTTAAATAAGAACCAAATAATCATATGCAAGGGCCATCAAATAATTAGAAATGATAGAGATGATTCATATGGTGGTATAGTGATCCTTATTAGAAATGAAGTAGAATTTTATGAAATATCTTTATGTTATAAATTTAATAACAACTCTCAATTCCAACCAATCTTCCTACCTAAATTCCAAATTAATCTACTTAATGCCTATGTCCCTAAAGCAAATACCATATCTAAACAAAAATTGATAAAACTGATCCAGGAAATCAACAAACCAGTAATAATAATGGGAGACCTGAACGCCGACCATGAGGCTTGGGGTAGCCCCTGTAATAATTTCAATGGGAGAAACATCTTCCAATCTTCCATATACCAGAATAGCACCACCACCAAAAAGATCATCAGAAGTGGATCTAACAATAACATCTAAGGATATTGCTACCAGATCATCATGGCAAATAATTCCTGACTTAGGATTTAGTGATCATCTACTCACAATGTGCAAAATTGGTGTCCAAATTTATTATCCATATGCCACCAAGGAATAACAGAAACTCCAAAAAAGCTAATTGGGATCAATATACAGTAGAACCTCGATTATCCGTCAGGGCACCGGACCAAGGGTATGACGGATAATCGAAAAGACGGTTAACAGAACATTAAAAAAAATCATAGTATAACTCTCAAATTTTATTTGTATGTTTTATTTGACAATATAGGTAAGAGGGATTTATGTTAGTACAGTCGAATCAATTTGATTAAAATTATTCCGAAATATTTGTTTGTTTTATTGTTACTTCACATTTTGCAACGGCTGAGTTTCTTAATCGACGAAGAATTATCAAATTTAGCTTGATTGCTTCTTCTTGCCGAGAATACCACTTGATGAATTATTGTATGAGAGATGCAGCTCCTCTAGCTTCTTTACGCAAATCTACGTGAGTTGTAATAGCATCATCAACATCGCCACCATCAGAGTCTCTGTCAGCTTCTGAAACAGTTTCGTTCGCCCCTGTCGCCATTTCAACGATTTCATCATCTGTCAGCAATCGATAGCCGTTGGCGTCCTTATCACGAATTAACAATTCGTTTAAGTCATCTTTAGGCAACGAAAACAAAACAGTTGATTCAGCCACTTCATTTAAGGGGAACATTTTCATCTTTTCAACGTTACTTCCAAAACATCAGCCCAAGCATCCACAGCAATGTCGACTGCCTGTTTTAAATTTTAAGCTTTCCAGTATTTTGGCAAAGAATATTACTCTTCCATAACTAGATTTTGAATAATTTTTTTTTTCTGTATCTTCTTTTGAATGTTTTTTAATGACCGAATGATCCATTGGCTGTATCAATGATATTACTCCGCAGCATACCGGCTTTAGGATGGGCAGGTGCATGGTCCAAACAAAATGAATTGATGACTAAATTTTTACTTATGTTGTCCATATAACTTATGTAGGGACCCTGACGGTTAACAGAGGTGACGGTTAATAGAGAGACGGTTAATCGAGGTTCCACTGTACCTCAGTATTAGAGTCATCATTTACATCATTTCCACGTGAGAACTACTGATAATTTGCAGATATAATAAATGAAGCTGCCATCCCATTATACAAATCAAATGTCAATAAACAGTATCATGTCCCATGGTGGGACGAATCTTGCGCTGAAGTCATTAAAGACAGAATACAGGCAACAAACAATTCCAATCAACATCCAACTTACAAAATTATTTAATAGTAAAAAACAAATGTGCTATAATAGCTAGAAGATTCCTTAAAGAAAAAAGGAAGAATAATTTTAGGAAATTTGTAGAAGGCCTTAATAGAAACTCACCAATCAAGACAATATCGGATAAAGTTAGGAAAATAGTCAAAAATCATTTAGTAATAATGAATGTACAATAGGAATATTCTTGGATATCCATTCAGAATATGGTAATGTTAGTATTGACAAACTGTACTCTACATTAATACATTTGGATATACCACATGATTTAGCTAACCTCATATATGACTTTTTAAAATGCAGAGAACTGTTTGTCAAAGATAACTCTGGGTTAGTACATGGCCCAAATACCACTCACACAAGGATCACCATTAAGTCTTATTCTATTCAACATATATACCTACTCATTACACGATATGTTCCTAAAAAATGCTAAAGTCATACAGTATGCTGACGATTTTGTAATTCTAGTCAAAGGAGTGAACATTAAAAATATTATATCAAAAATAAACAAATATTTAGCCAATCTTGAGGCCTGCCTAGACAATCATAATTTGAACATCTCTGTGGGCAAATCTAAAGCTATCTTGTTTATAAATAATAATGCCAAAATAATGCCTGGAAATATCAGTTATAAGAGACAACATATAGAGTGGGTAGGTAAAATTAAATAGCTAGGAATGGTTTTACAGAAGAACCTTAAATGGAAGGCACACTGGAATACTGGAAAAATAAGGAAAAACCTTATGAATTTTGTAAACTTAGTTAAAAAATTCCATTCATACAAAAAATTCTTTACAGATGGTTCAACGGACACAATGGGAAATGCGGGATTTGGAGTTTTTCCCCGGATATAAACTGTTCATTTTAATCTAAACTACCCAATCACACCCAAATATGTACAGCAGAGGTAACTGCGATCAACCATGCAGTCCAAATTATACTGGAACAAAATATCACAGAAGCCATTATCTTTTCTGACTCCAAAAGTGCACTACAAAAACTGAAAAAAACAGGGTTTTCTAAACACACAACATATATTGTATTTAACGAAAAGAGGAATTATCCCAGCAAGGAACAATAATATCAAAATCATACTAGCATGGATCCCAGGACACATTGCTATTACTGGAAACTACAAGGCTAACCAACTTGCCAATATAGGTTGTTCCCTGAATATTAGGTCATACCCTACTTAAAAAGAGACATTTGGTCTAACTAGGCAGCTGAGTGGTACTAAGGATAAGGCATAAGTAATTCATTCTATGTCAAAATTAATAAACGAATCCACACACCACCATAGTTCAATAAATTTGCATATATCAGTAGGAGACATTTAAGTACCATCATCCATATGAGAATGGGTCATTGCTCATCCCCTCTTCTTCTATTTAGAATTGAAGTCAAAGATGATCCTTATTGCGAATGTGGGCAAGTGGGAGGCTTAAACCATATTTTATTAGAATGTCACTTAAATCAAAACCCACATTTCGATTTGTATGCTGAATTAGCTAAAACTAAACTTTCCACTCCCATAAATATTTGCACAATCCTCACAAATAATACAATAAACTATGATCTTCCTTCTTTCAGTCCTGGGTGGTTCTACTTTATCCAACGGTAGCATTTCTGGGATGTGCAAAGCTTGGAAGCTACCCCCCAGCGAGAAAAGATTATACCTTTTTTGTATTGTCTTACTAAAATTTTAGATTGTGAAGAATATATAAAAAAAATACCAGCACAAGTATACATGTAGAATATCCCAAAACATACAAAGGAAGAATATAAGTGTAGGTAGACACTGATTGCTGAAGCAAGACAAAAAGTATCTACCCTCGAAGTAAACTGGGTAAATAGCCTAGGACATAGCCCAAAAAAAGAATAAGGAGAAGAAGGACTAGTTTCTAACTTCAAAAATAATGATTTTTTACTGAGTTTCAGAGCTTTGAAAATGGCAGATTTCACATTTTTCAAAATTTCAAATGTTTATTATAACTCGACAACCATCAACTTTTAGAAAAGTTATTAAGCGCCTTTTTGTTCAGAATGTATCAAAAACATTATAGCCAAGGTGGTCTGTGATTTCTTGCGGATATGATATTAGGGACTAATTTTTAATGCACATGCAGCTTCTACACTTACATGCTTTTGATCAATATTGTGATTTTCCTATAGGTCACATTTGCGCTAGGGGATGATGAGGTAGTTTTTGGTGGTTGTTCAATGTACCAATCAACAGCAATTAATTAGGAATAAAATAATCTTAAAGTCTTAATGATCTTAACTAGACTGCAGAATTAAGTTTAGCTAATTAAATATATGTGGCACTACAAAAATATTAAACAAGTTTATTCACTTTTTTGTAGTAACTTCAGTATCCAGAAAGTTAAAACAAAATAGTTGTAATCTTTAAAAGGTATTAACTCTCTATAAAAGTTATAAACTTAAGAAAGCAGCTATAAGAAAATATGTTAACAACAATATGAGTTTATCATAGTATTAGTAAAGAGCAATGGAATTGCTGATTCTAACTCCTTAGTAAATGGGAGAGTTAAAATGAAAAAACAAAGCAACAAATTAATGAATGGATGATACATTAAAAATAATTACCTATTTTTTGAGCTGTATCATCAAATTTACTCTTTAGTTTTAGTTGATCAAATATGAAATTTATTGTTGAACTGTTGGAAATTGAGACCAAATCTTGGACATCGTCTTTCCCTTCTAATTTTTCAGATGCATCAAAGAAATCCTCTCTATCTGGTACATTTTTATTTTCTGTCTTCACTTCAACCTCTTCCTCACTACTATCATTAGAGTCTTCATACCCAAATTGTTTATTAATATGTTTTGCCATTTCTTTAGTAAATCCAGAACATGCTACTTCTGCATCCAAATTGTCTTCCCTGTCAATATCTGAAAATTGTGGATATAGCTCACTTTCATAACCAAAGCGTTTTTTAAAAAAATCTTTAACACAGTTAACATCTCTATTAAAGAAATATTCAGCATTTGGATGTTCAGTTGAAATCATTTGTGGAAAATCTATTATAATAGGTTTCTCTTCTGGATTTAAAATTATATTAAATTCATTAAAATCTCCATGTATTACACCAGAATCTGCAAATCTAATAATAAGGTTCATAAGTTCATCATATAGTGAATCAATATTTTGAACTTCTTGCACATGATTTAATAATGTCCCATTAATAAGTTCCATAATAACACAATGTCTGTTAAAATCAATAGGTTTTGGCACAGGAAATTTTCGTTCATATAAGGCTTTTAAATATGCATATTCTTTGGTAGCTGAAATTCTTGACAAATATAACCAGGATGCAGATTTTCTATGTTTGTGATAATCTCGTTTTTCAGTTACTTTTCGGAAACATATTCTGCCTAATCTGTGTAACTTAAGACATAACTGTTCTCCTTCGGTATTAGCAACTGTGTATATATTACTTTCTTTACCAACACCAATTTGATTTCCAAACGAGGCAACAACATTTCTCTTTGTGAGTGAATGAAGTGCTAAATAATCATAACCTGTATTAGTAAGTCTATAACCATCATATCTTTTTCCTCTTTCATAACTTAAGAGGCGATGTTTACATAATTCTCTAAGAATTTTATTCACTCCTCCATGCTGCAAATTTGCAATTGAAGCTGCCATGGCAGCTGGAACTAATTCATGATTTTTCATACCCATTTCGATCGCTGTCAAAACTCTAAAATCTTCAGGAGTGAGATACCTCATAATAGAGACGTTTAGTTTTCCCATTTTTGTGTGATAAATAAGAATATCCTGAAATAAAATCACAACAAATGTTAAGGTTATGTTATATATATTTGACACTTAAAGTGACACCTGTCAATGCATGTACCATGTGCTCTTCTTTTTTTTTTAATGAATAAAGCTAATTTCAAAGCGCAAACAGTTGTGAACATGTTTGTATCAGTTTGTATCTAGTGAACGAGGCCGTTCACTGGGTCGTTCACTTAGATAAGGAAAGAAAGGTGACGCGTATTCCTAGGAGCGATTAATTACAGGGACCCGATCCGTCAACTGCGCATGTGCAATTTTTGAAATGGCATCAAAAGTGACATCTCCAAACTAAAAAAATCTGAGCAAATTTATAAAAACTATTTAGGCATACAAATCGGAAATTTTTAAATATTTATTACTACAGGTACATAGTTGTTACATTCATAACTAAAATATAGAGAATAAATAACTTGAACTCTCAGTAATAAGAAAGAAAATCACATTAATCTAATGTATATTGACGACTTTGATATTAACGGTCCAACATTGTTATTTTGTTGTAGTAGCATATAGAGATTGTTAACGTACCAGATAATTTAAATATTTAACGTAATACACGTTTATGAGTGAAAATAGGGATTATAATAAATTATTATATAAGTATTATTATAAACTTAAATTGATTTATTGTTATTGAAAGTAAAGAAATTATTAATGAACTAAATTTAAATAACATTCTGGTATAAAATAGCTTAATTCTTCAATACTCTTCCATAAAAAACTGGATATTACATCGGCCTAGAAAGTTTACCATGTATATTTTTTATATGTTTATTTAAGTTAAAAACTGATTTGAGAAAATTTTACCACATTCAAAACAGTTCACTGACATATTTACAACTTACGTAAACACGAAACTATTTAAAACAATTTTTATTCGACAGGGCAAGATACCGCTATTACCGCTTAATATTTTCATTTGAAGGTTCGAAATATTTCGAACGCAGTCGTCGCGCACATGCGCAGTTGACGGATCGGGTCCCTGTAATTAATCGCTCCTGTATTCCTACACATAAATTACACCATGATACTATGACTAAGAAGATAAGATATTGCGCATAAATCGTGACGTCATTGGAGAGTTGCAGGTTCGAAATGTCAGTTTTTTAATTAATAATCTTTAACAAATAGTTTGGAAATATCCTTATGTGTACGATTATTATAATAATTAAACCTCTTAACTTATTTTCGTCTAGCAATTTCATCACAGAATGCATACAAATCCCATTAAACTTTAATAAAAAGAATTCAAATTCTACTCTCCAATTACGGCATGCGTGAACACGATGGATTTTGTGATCCGGGAAGATCCTATCTTGTTAGTCATAGTATCATGAATTACACCATAATGCTCGCTCCAATTATGGCGGTTATATGGAAACTCGAACTGCCATCACTTTGCGAAGGTTTATTAAAAGAGCATTACCTGTCCTAAGTCACATTTTACATGCATTTAAGAAAGGGAGAATACATTGATAACATGTTTCAGTCAAAACGTGGACGCAAATAGTATTAATTAAATATTGGTAATTAGTTTTTGAACAAAAATTTCGTTCATTTATTTTTTAACTAAAATACGCTGCTACGTATATGCATGTTTTTTTTATATCAAATTACAGCTAATTTGTTTTAATATAACGGTTATAGCAAAGAATATAGACGCTTATTTGGTTATAGGGTTGTCTGAGAAAAAAGATCGCAAATTAGGGTTGCCTGCTGTTAAAAACGCAAAATATCAAGGACAGCTAGGCACAATGCCACTGGTTTGATATAACGAGTCTCAGGTAAGTTTTTAAAGCGACTGTGTATGAGGCGATCATCATCATCCAGCCTCAAAAGTCCACTACTGAATATAAGGCTCCTCCGTGTGTTTTCAACTCCATCTATCTTGGGCCAATCACATTTAGTTTTTTTTATTTTGTCTTCTCAAGTCGTCAGCCTATCGTGTAAGTGGTCGACCAAGGCTTCTGGTGGGATGCAATGCCAACCCCCATCACATAATATATAGCATTGGGTAGTATGGAAATTAATCCCTGTGTTGTGGCCCTGCTACACTACCTCTCGGGAACCAACTTAGAAATTCTGAACCGGGCCTCTGCACCTACGTTTATTATCTAGAAGTCAGGTTATTGACCTCACCTTATGCTCTAAAACATTAGTGATACTGGTTTCGAAGTTTGTTGTGTCTGAAGAGCTCTTGCTGTCGGATCACAGGCTTTTTCATTGTTAATCGCTTAATAACTATTTTTAGATCTCATGGGTAATGGCCTGCATCTCCTCCCTCCGAGCCACCACGGCCGCTGGAAGGAGCACCCACTAATCCACCAGCGGGCCAAGGATCCCGATGGACGATAGTGTAGTCATTGCAGCTCCCAGGGGAACTTTTTTTTTTTTTTTTGGACTGAGGTGGAAAGGTTCTAAACCGACTAGGGAAAGATGTCCCTAGTACTGTTGGATTCGATCCGGGAAGGAGCACATGCTAGGACATATCATCCAGAGTATGGATTATATGCACCACATGCACCCCTGACCAGTCGCCTACCAACTAAAACCACCCCTTCTTCGGACAAGGCACCCCCGGACGAGTTCAATCGGTGAACGAAACATTGAGATGCCTTGTGCAGTCTGAAAATTTGGGAAAAAATTGTAAAAGGGTTCTTACCTAAAAACGATAAGAAGTGCTTAAAATGGTATGCAGCGACGGTATTGTGGGGAAACAAAATATTGGGTCCTAAAAGGTGCAGGTGCGTTTAGCCTGACAAGGAAGGAATGTGAAATAAAAGAGGCATGAGGTCGTGAAAACTACGTACGTAATATAATTACAAATCTGGCTGTAAAAGTGCCGTCTATTCCGTCGTGCAGCCGAGTTGCAAAGCACTTATGACAGCGTATTGTATAATTTGTTACCTCATCCACCTTGCTCCTGTCTCTCTCTTTCTAGCGTCTCCTTTTTCTTTATAATTTGCGTAATTATGTCGACAGTAATATCGTAGGATTCTTTGTTCTGCGTCGCTTTCTGTATTAGGTTATTGGGCGTTATCGCTCCTAGCCTTGATATTAGGTTATTCCGTTCTCTTTGGAAAGTAGTGCAAGCAAAAATGCAGTGTTCTGCGTCGTCTATGACGTCACAATTTATACACAGATCATTTGTTGTCTTCTTTATTCTATACGTATACGACCTAAAGGAGCCATGGCCGGTGAGAAATTGTGTAAAAAAGTAATTTAACCTTCTGAACCTACATTTAGACCAAGTTACCACATCAGGGATTAACATTTTGGTCCATTGTGCCTTCTCCGTTTGTGCCTCCCATTCATTTTGCCATATTTGGAGCATATATGATCTTACTTCGGATTTTATTTCCGGTAAATGACCGTTTTCTCTGTTATATAAAGTATCTCTTTCTTTAGCTAGGAGGTGAATGGGGAGCGTTCCTGTTATGACCTGTAGGGCAATCGTAGAAGTAGTCCGGTATGCGCTTGCTACCTTTAGTAGAGGCTTCCTTTGTGCCTTTGCAAGCAGTTCCTTATACTTAGCCATTCTCAAGGCTTCGTACCATATGGGGGCGCCGTATAAGAGTGTAGAGTGCACAATCTGAAGGTACATTCTTCTTTTGAGGGCACTTGGACCACCGATATTTGGCATAATTTTTATTAATGCCGCGGTTCTTTCTTCTGCTCTATGGACTACTTTCATCAGGTGCTTTGTGAATCTTAGACCTGTGTCTAGTTGGATGCCCAGATATTTAGCACAGTACGTAGGCTCTATACTTGTACTACCTACTACAAAAGCCAGGTTTGGGCGGGCTCTAGGGCCTTTCAGGATCAGAATTTCTGTTTTTTTCTGTTGCCAACTCTAGATCTTGTTTCACCATCCATCTATTGACTTTTCGACAGCTTCTGTTGACTAACATTTCTAACTCCAAGTTATTGTTACACTGAATAAGTAGAGCTAAATCGTCTGCGTATGCAATAGCTTTGGTCTCTGCTCCATAGTCAATTTCTAGGATTTCATTATATAAAGTGTTCCAAAGCATTGGTCCTAGTACGGATCCTTGCGGTACGCCTGCTGATATTTTCAGGTCTTTAGGTTTTGCCACTTGGGCATACCTTTCATTGAGGTAGTCCTTAATTATATTGATCAAATAATCTGACACGTTTGCTTTTTCCAGTGAGGTGATAATGTGACCCCAATTGGCTGAGTTGAATGCGTTTCTCACGTCAAACATCAAGAGGGCAGCCCATTTCTTTCTCGTCCTTTTTACAGTGTCAGTTATTTCTTTTACCGCATCGATGGATGATCTAGATTTTCTGAATCCGTACTGTTTGTCAGATATACTTCCATTTATCTGTAATTCATCTTCTAGGCGATTTTTAATAAGATTTTCATAAAATTTCCCCAGGCTGTCTAGAAGGCAGATCGGCCTGTATGAGTTGGCAGTCTCGGGGTCCCTGCCCGGTTTAAGTATTAACGTCAGTCTTGCCTGTTTAATCATTATGGGAAATATTTGCTTCTGGAGGAGTTCATTGAAGATCCTCCGAACCATCTCAGGATTGTTCTCTATGATGATCTTTATCGCCTCAGGAGGCACACCGTCAGGACCAGCTGCTCTTCCTAATTTAATACTTTTTGTCGCTATTGCTATTTCTTCAGCCGAAAAAACAACAGGTCGAACGTTGACGTTATTTTGAGTGAACTGTTGTGGGGGCTTAGCAGGAAATAGAGTATTAGCTATTTCCTTCCGTTGTTTTGCACAAAGGCTGTATGGGGTCTCTGTTCTTAATGTTTTTGTGGCAATTCTATAAGCTTCGCCCCATACATCATCTTCTAATGCTGCGCATAGGTTATGCCAGCAGGAGTGCTTCGCCCGTTTAATTTCTCTGCCCAATTCTTTTTTAGCTCGCTTGTAATTTTCAGTGTGTTGTGGAGTCCTATACCTTTGTGCCGTACGTCTGAGTCTAAAACATTCGGCTCTCTTGCTCTGGATCTCATCGTTCCACCAGTATGGCACTGTATACGTGACGTTTTCGGTGGAGCTACTTGAAGTGTATGCATTAATAATTTTCTGTCTGAAATCTTGGAATTCGGTAATGTCGTCTTCTTGTAGGTTACTTATCTGCCTCGTATAAGCTTCTTTATTAAAGGTTACTTTTTTCCGACCGATCTTCGAGACCTTGATGCCAGTTTCAAAGACTATGTATCTGTGAAAAGTGTAGAGATTATCCTCCAACACCTCCCAGCCCGCAATCTTTCTGGCATAACTTTCATTCACAAGGGTAATATCTATGTGACTTCGACTCTCACCTCTCACAAATGTGGGTTTTCCATTATTTAGCACTACTTGGTCATTTGCGAATATCCAATCATTCCACATCTCCCCTCTATGATCATTTCTGGGAGACCCCCATATGATTGATTTGGCGTTCACGTTGCCAGCAAGTATAAAATCCCGATATGTTTGTGATGTCATTATGATATTCTCGACCTGTTCTTTGTAGCACATCAGGCTGATATTCGGAGAGATATAGCAGGCAATAATAGCCAGGCTTCCTATTTTAATTAACACGTGCCCCTCTTTCTTGACAATCTTATTTATGCATACTTTCTTATTCATTATGTATATAGCGACATCTGCGTTTATATCCGCTATCCAGCCTTTGTTTTTAGTAATGTTTTTGTTAGGCTCAGGGACAACAAGTAGGTCTGCTCCAATCTCGAGGGCTTTTGCATATATCAGTTGGTGTGCCATTTTCGCCCTCCCGATGTTAACCTGAAGTATCTTTAGTCTTTTTGTCCCTTGTGCAGCCATTTCAAAATCCTACCCTTGCCTTGTTTTTTTTACTAGGAACTAGGGGGCTTCCGTAGCTGGGTCCGGCGATTGCTCCACCGCTCGTGGTGCTTGGACTTGATTCTTCTCAGAATTCCGAACTATTTGAAGTGCCGTCCTGAACTTAGGGCAGTTCGTGGTGCCACATCTGTGAGGTGCATCACAGAGGACGCAACTAGCCGTCGACTGACATGATTTAGATTCGTGTCCCGTTTTACCGCAGTTAAAACAGGACCCACTCCTGTCCGGCCCATTACAGTTATCTAGGGTGTGATCGTAGGACCAACACCTGAGACATCTAGGCACCCTCAGCCGTTTTTCTAATTTGCAGCGTACCATGCCGACTCGCAGGTACTCTCTCTGGAGGAGAATTTCCGCAGCTGCCTTAGACAATATAACTGAGGCTGCCCGCGTGTCGCCTCTGAAAGGTCTCATTTCTGAGACTTTCCAGGATTCATCCCATGAACCAGTCTGCGCCATAATAGCTTCTCTTAGCTGATCTGGTGTCTAGCTCCATTCCTTTGACATGGATAGTCATCAGCCTCTCCACACCCAGCTGCAGGGTGGTCATGCCCTTATTTTTGTCCGTTAGAGCAGCTTTAATTTGCTTCAGAGCACCCTGGTCCTTATCCATGGTAATGAGCAGTTTTCCATCTTTTGTGCTCCTAAGGGTACGGATGACATCTGTGGCACCCGCCACTTTCACAGCAGTCTTGACTGTGGTAAGATCTTTATATGTTGTGTCCTTTTTTGATACAATCATGCCGTATGTAGGCCGACTAAAAGATGTAGCAGTGGTATAAACGTACGCTGTTGTGTTTGTATGTTGGAAGATGCACTCGCACATCTTCCTCAGGTCTTGGACCGAAAGAAACTTTCTGTCTTAACCTTGATTACCTTCCTGACCAGATCCGCTGAAACCTTGGACCGGAAGGAAGTCCTGCTTTCGAGGACGTCAAAATCTTCGTCCAGTTGTTCTAGTTCAGGGTACCGATCTCTATATAAACGTTGAACACTTCTCTCCATCTTTGGATCGGAGGGCTCAACCATGACCACCTTAGTGAGGGTATCTGGGGCGTTAACAGGGTTTCCGACTACGACAGTGGATCTCTTGAAAAGGCTCTCGGGCCATTCCCAGTCTTTATATTTATTCCAGATTTCGGGAGAATCTATATGGTCTATCGATTTCAAAATAGACTTGACCCCCGGTCCATGCCAAGGGTCAGTCTGCGTTGAAATCTCAGCAGTTAGGGGTTTACTTGTAGTGATCCCCTCAGCCGGACTTGGGTCTGTCTGTATTATTTTGCTAGTCATTTGACACGTCGTGTCGGCCGCGCATGGTTCAGTCTGTACTTCCGAATCAATGAGCATCTTTTCTGTCGCTTCAAATCTGTAGTTTTCCAACCACTTTCTAATGGATTCCCTTTTATAGGTTGATACATTCTTCTTTAGTCTTTGGGCAACATCTTTTATTTTATTATTAGTGTTAGGTACCTCCCCAATTAATTTGTAGAGGTCTTCGGTCAGTTTTTCTTGCATCTCTATGCTTTCGATTAAGGATAGGTATTCCGAACTTTCCTTTTTTATATATAGTTTAGTATCTAGGTTCGGCGAGCTAAGTTTCCGCTTAGCCCCTGAGGTCTTAGGTAAATCAAGGCTATCAGGAAGAGAGTGCGTCCTCTCCCTGCCGCCTTTTTCCCTATTGAATCTTCCCGTTATACCGTACGGGTCGCCTCCGGTTTTTTGTAGTAAGGAAATTTTTTCATACTGTTCCCACGAGTAGCTAGGGAAGGGACCTGTCCGCTGTCGCAGAGCCCCGCTTGCGGCAGTAAGGCTATTTACAATGGGGTGTCGCCAGATGCCCCAAGGGAACCGTTCTCGACCACGCGTCGTGTGGCCATTCATCCTTCAGCACGGTGTCTCACACCTTGGATTCCGGGTTTTTTCCGCTGGTTTTCTCCGTCGGTTTTTTCTTTTTTCTCTGCGTCAGGTTGTCTCCTGAGGTTGGAAGGTTTGGGCGCAAGGAAGGGGGAGGGAGTTCTTCGGAGGGTGTGGAAGGCGTCGCAATTTGGGAGTAGTTGCGGCGCCTTTTAGCGTCCGGTGGCGAAGTCCGGCGACCACCCGGTGCAACGACACCGGACGCAGGACTGTTCTTGGTTTCACCAGTCGTGCTCCCCTCACAATATTAGGGACCAAGACCAGTTACTCGGCCCTCCCACCGGCGTCGAGGTAAAATCACAGTCCGGGGAGGGAGCTCCCAGGGGAACTGAAATGAGACTTTGTGAAGAGGCGGTGTCAGAGGCTCCCAAGGGAGAGCTCTCTCCAGATCAGGACGGAGGGAGGGAAATGCGGAGGCGAATGCGGAAACCCCACATTCCGCTACATATCCACAGTGCGTTATCTTCGCTTGGAATTGGAGGAGGTGGTCCACGGTGGGGTTTTAGTAGGGAATTAAGAGATTTCACCCTCTTTCTACTCTCCCAAAGCCCCACTAGCCAGATAATGTCTTCAGCCCTTTTCCTATCCGCCACTTGGAGACGCACCCGGTAGGTACCTCAACCCTTAAGGCAAAATGATTTAGACTGTCAAGTATTTATATCAAAATTGCAAACTTTATTTAAAAAATCCAAGTTCGGTGAAGATATAAGCCCAAAAAAAACCAGGTAAGCAATTTTTTTTATTCTTATTTCGATAATTAACAAATAGAACATTAGGGAAGACAAGGAATTGCTATTGCCTTTATACTATCGGATTTAAAATAATGTTTTTAAACTTTATTTTAAAAAGGGAAATCTCCTCTCCAACAAAGTAACTCATTAAAGAAACAAATTGTTGAAACACAAAAATATATTAGCTGGCATGAAACATAAACCACAGACAGACAAATTCAGTCTAATAAACCTGCTACTTAGAAAAACGAAGGGAACTTAAACTCTATTCATACTTTTTTTTTCGTTTTTATAGAGGGGGCTGGAATCTTCAAAAGACATCTCACTCCGGGACGCCGCCTGACTGACCTTAGTGAAGCATTCGTTCTTCGTAGTCCCGGCGATAATTCCCGAGGTACTTTAAAATGCCTTATCGTCGTCGAGTCTTCGCCAAACACCTACTTGGCAGACTTGTTATGTCCACTCTTGTCATGAGCCTTCTATGGGCCGTTATCTTTACCGCAGATTAGTACCGCGTAGAAGACGATCGACTGTACCTGTAACACCGTGTGAGACCCTCCTACTTTCGGATTTGGTTCCCCCAATGTTGGGTATCACCCTCCCTAATGTAGCCGCACTATTCGCTGCCTTCCGGGCGACCTCCCGTACGTGCTCCCCCCATTTTCCATTCTGGTGCAATGTCAGACCTAGATACTTTAGGTATTTCTTGGGTGTTAGACATGCTCCCACATATTATAATTCAACACTTTGCCTGTTTCGTTCCCCCTTCAAAATGGTGGCTTCAGTTTTCTCTGCTGCAAGTTGCAGTCCGTGCTGCGTCATTCATTTCTTTACAACGTGGCCTACGTTCCGAACCCGGTATTTGAGATCTGGCTCATCCCGAGCCACTACCAGTACAGTGCATACGCGAATGCGAAGGGGGTTGTACCCTCTCCGTATTCACAGTTCATAATCCCGTCATATGTCTGTATTAACTCTCAATCATGTCGTCTATGGGTACTCGCAGCATCCTTTTATACAGCTTACCGATGCATGGAAAAATACAGATGGGGCAATACTTTTCCCTAGCCTTGGAGAGCAGTATTAACCTCTATGTACTCCAACTCCAAGTCTCAGGAAAGGATTGTACTTCCAGCAGTGTATTCATGTTTTCCAGAAATCACGCAGGCTCTGCCCGTCCTAGACCCTTCACCGCATCAGGTGGTATCTGATCTCGTTCTAAACTCTATTCATACTGCATATTCCCAACATAAACAAATTATCGAGGCCTGACTTGCACGTGTTTCGACAGTATTCGCCTTCTTACTTGTCAAAAGATTATCAAATATGATCTATCGCCTTGAGCGAGAATGATTGTCAGTTTACAGATCCAAACTGCTCAATCTACTTATAATAAAATTGTAGCGTGTTGGTTTATAAGTTAATTTATTTTGGGTTTTATAACGTTATAGTTGTTAAGTTTTTTACTGGTCGTGTTATTTTTTATGTTTTATAGTGTATAATAAACTTTTAGTATCCAAAACAAAGTATTTATTTATCAAAAGTAAAAAAATAGCTTTTGGTAATCACTTAAGTAGAGGTAAAAGAAACCAATAGGTATTTATTTTATGGGCTCGACAAAAACATACAGAATGCAGTTTCATAACTTTACCGATACTTACAATATCTTTGGTTTTATCACAATACATAATATTTTCCTCTAGGCTATTTTCACCAACTCTTAATTAATCACCTTAAGTTATTGAAAATAAATAGGACAAGAAAAATGGTCAACTACTGATACAGCAGACAAACATCTTGAGATTGATGTAACCCTCAGTCCACCTAAAAAAAGACCAGTCAAGGGACATTTTGACGTTAAATCAATGAAAATGATCATAAATATATTTAAAACTTAAATGCGAAAAATGCGATTTCTATTAGACTAGCAGATAAAACGGGTACTGACATTATTTTTTAGAATGCGCATTTTCACTTTATTTAATAAGCATTGTTAGTTCCTATCTATTGTGGGCGGGTGTAAGCGTAGTGTACGAAACATGATTCAAGAATATTACGGGAACATTATCGACACCTAAATCAATTGAGTATCGTAAAAATATCAACTGGCTTAATGAATTTGGCAGAGAAGCGATAATAAGAATAATCCACGAAATCTTTTTTTTTTTTAATGAAATAACCACAATATATAAAGTTCTGGGGGTTGTTAATAAAGATTCGGTTTTGCCAAATTTCAAAAGAACCGCTATTTTTAAATTATTGAAAAAAAATTTAATTCTCTGATTTCTTCAGTTTTCTTCTTTTAGTTTCTTCCTATCGATATATTCTGTTCTTCCAGCATCGTTAGTTCTTATTATGTTAGCTCTTATTTTAAATAGGATGATTCTATTATTTTCTTTTGTTTGATAGTGGAAATCGCATAAGGATTATACCAGGTGAATCGTACCTGGCGTGTGTTGGATTCACGGAATATGACGCATTTCCCCTTTTGGGGGTCTTGCCTCCGGATGCCTCCTATATCTCTTTTATTTATCTGTATGTTTATATGTATTTTATATTTAATTTATATTTGTCCTTGCTGTCTTACCCCTTCTAAAATGCCCCTTTTTATAATTTTTGGTATGCATTCAAATTATACATAAAATCATTTTTACCCTTCCCATAACCGTGATTATTTGCGCTATTACATTGAAATACATAATGTTCAGTATCATTACCTGCACAGTCCGTACAGTTACTATTCGTTGTTTTGCCTATTCTTTAAAGATAGGCTCTGTGTCTATGATGGGTAAATATTTCCCCATTTAGCTGTTTTCCTCCTCATCATCGCTGCCGCTAGCGGTGCATATATATATGAGTCCAACTTTTCGCTCTAACAAATGTTGGTTTGCCGTTGTTACGTGCTGATATGTTCATTGCTTGGATTACCCCATTCCACATAATCTCGTCTGGCACCCTTCTGTGGTGCTCCCATAGCACAGATTTCGAATTTATGTCACCCGTAATCATTAATCTCTTTTTTCTTCTTGCATGACTGGCTATGTCTTCCGTGACTTTTTGTATTTCTCTGTTTCTGATATAGATTGTGACGTCTTGCTTCTTGTCTACAATCCATCTTCTTTTAGTTGTAATATTTTGTGTAATACATCCACCCTAGTTTACTCATTTATTATCATGAGTATGTCATGCACCGACTTACATCTCCCCAGGTTCACTTGTAGTATTATCAGCCTTTTAAATTGTTCTATTGTTGCATTGAATTTATTTATTAGTTTCCCCGTTCCGCTTTGAGCTCTATCTTCATTAAAAATTTCCTATACACCAAACAGTCGTTGGTGTTCGTTATGTGTTCGTTGTTACATATGCCGCAATAAGGTGTATTGTGTCAATTTTTCACCTCCTTAGCCTATATTTGGACGCCACAGTTGTGTATGTTACTAACCCGATTTTGACCCATTTATTGCTTATTAGGCTTTCGGCTGCTTTCGTGTTGGCCGTTACTATTACTATTTGATCCCCCTGTATCCCGTGTTTCTGTTAAGAATTTTTATTGTCTCTCCTTCTCTCTATCCCAAGTGTTCTTTAAATGCTTAAATCACTTCTTCGTCTCTACTTAAGTAGGGACATAGTACATAGTTTCATCTACTTAACTTCCAGTCCCATTTTGCTCGCTATCTCTTTATAGTTAAGTCTTTTATTTTATTTCTTTTTTCTCTTATTTCCAATTTAAGATTCCCGTAACGTTTCCTTTAGAGTTTTAATTTCTCCCTCGCTATTTGTAACATCTACCTTATTTCTTACTGTTTGTACAAGTTGTGCATATTTTCTATCTCCGCATTTTAAAAAAGGTATTTCCACATTCTGTCTTAGATTTGGGAGCCCCACAGTAATGGTCACTACTACATTTTGTAAAGAACATTCCAGGGCCTTTCTGTAATTCTCCCAAGCCATATCTTGTCTAATTATACCGAACAAGTTTTGGTCTTTGTTCTCTCTTACTGTACTCGATCGGAGTCACGTATGCCACCTTTGTGTTTAATTTACTTCTTCCCCTCCTAGGTTCAGATGCACTAAGGACGTAGTCCGTACTGCGTTCCTTTATTATTCTGTCCAGATCGATATGGCCTTAAACCTATTGCATGGTGTAATTGCCCGTGTCGCTTTTTCCTTGGCTACTGTTATTATTATATATTTGTCCCCTGTTGGCGCTTTTTCTCTTCTTTCTATGATTTAAGCTATTCTGTACCCTGTTTCATGCCATTCTTCTTCAGCATATCTTATAAATTCCTTTTTTGTTATTGCTCTTTCTAGGATGGCAATAATTTCTCCCTCAATTCTCTTTCTTCTTAAATCTATATCTTTTCCGATATCCCCTTCATTTACTTGCGTCCCCATTTCTTTCGTCTCCACCGATTCTTGTTCACTGGGTTTTTTATACGACTGCATCTTGGAATGCATTCGCTTTGTTGCCTTGTATATCTCCTGCATCATCTTCTTTATTTCCACCTTTGTAATTACGTATTCTTTTGTCATGTCAACCATTGTTCTTAATGTTTCATATATTTTTTCATATACGTTAATCTTTCACTTTCCATATCATTTTCTCCTTGATTAACCTCCAATATCAAGACCTCTGCTTTGGTCATCTTATAATTTTTCTCTTTTCATTTTCATTTATATTACCTACCGTTTTCTCGCTGTTTTCGTCATCAGGTATATCTATTAGGTTGTTTATTGTTTCTTCTACTTACATTACCTTGCCACGAGTTGGGAAGTTACTTTTGTCCGGCTGGACAGTGCCACCGTACCCGGCTAGACTTCACGCGAATTCGCCTTGTTTACGAGGGCACCATTCTAAACTACTTCCGAGTAGCCATTCATCCCCTGGTTACGGTGGCTCACGAACCGATGTTTATTTATCTTGTTAGTTTACCGCCTGTTGCTTCTCAGTGCAGCTGCTTATCCTACATGGTGGTGAGGCGAAAAGGAAGAAGCTCCGAGGATAACTATGTAAGCCGAAGGCGGTCGACTGGAAAATAAATTTTTTTTACATTAAATTCAGAACCAGAGAAGACTGCTGTATTGGTGGTAGAAATAAAAAAGTGCGAAGAATAATATGTCTTAAGAAAAAGGAAACCTGGCAACGAAAGTGTAACATGAAAAATTCTTATTTAGGAGGACGTAAAACACATAAATTTAAAGACTATTAAAATCACTACGACAGGAAAAAAAGAGATAGAATCTTACTAATTAGGTACACCAGATAGATAAAACGAGTATTTCGAAAGACTTTTAAATGAAGACAGACCAGACTTTAAACAGAACAAAGAAATCCATAATATAAATATAGCCTAGCCGCACCTATACGAATAACACCATAAGAAGTAGAAGAGATATATAATTCGTTAAAAAAATAACAAAGCACAAGGTATAGGAAACATCCCTCATCATCATTCAGCCCATACTCGTCCACTGCTGAACATAGGCCTCCGTAGTTCACCCCACAAATTTCTGTCCTGAGCCGCCTGCATCCAATTTTGATGTGTCCGTTTCAGGTCATCCGTCCATCTTGTTGGTGGTCGTCCTCTATTCCTAAAGGCATCTTGTCTGGGTCTCCACTCAAGAATGCGTTTTGTCCATCTGCCGTCCTTCGTTCTCGCGACGTGCCCTGCCCAGTTCCATTTTAAGGTTGATATTCTTTTGATTGCGTCGGTTACTCCCGATCTACGGCCCAATTCTGTGTTGGGTATTCGGTCTCTCAGGGTTAATCCCAACATGGACCGTTCCATTGCCCTCTGTGTTGTTCGAATTTTGATATTCATTCGGATGTTGTTTCGAACATCCCTACTGAACTAATAAAATACGACACAGAAAAGTTATATGAAAGCCTAGCTAAACTTTTAACAGAGCCCAACTTTAAGACTCACATGCATTAACGGTGCTCAAATTTAAGTCTCAAGTGCATTGACGGAGCGAAAATCCCAGAAGAATGGAAGACATCATTCGTATCTACTAATCACAAGAAAGGCAGAAGGGACGATAGAATATACGGAAAAGTAATTAAAGGTAGAATAGAAAATGAATACGAAGATATACTTAGAAGCCGAAGAACAAAGCGGGATTCAGGCGGGCAGGTAGATCAACTATTTACCATTTTATTCTAACTTTTGATTTTTTTATTATTGACTGTAGTTAACTAGAATATATTTAGACCGAAAGTAATACCTATATGTAGTTAAATATGATCTAGAGACAATTCTATAAAAATATAATATATCTTTTATTGAAAATTAATATTTATATTATGTTTTTTTTTTCGCCTTGAAAACCAATAATTTCTCAACGCACTCATTAGTTAGAATTTTTATAAAATGTAATAGAATAATGCAATTATATTAAATTTTTATTTTTGCGATACTAAAATTACCGCCTTTATACTCACAACTAAATTTAAATTTGGGGATTTTAATTTTAGGTCAAATAAGTGACTCATAACAACCACACCCCTCCATTGTCAAACTTTTCTCGCCAATCAGATTTGAGCATTAACTACCAGTTTAAAAATGGCTGTAAAAGCGTAAACGTCAGTTGTTGACTATTCTTTATTACACTTATTTTTGCCAAATACACTCGAAATAAATAAATAGTTTAGTATATTGTAAAACTGTGGTGATTTTAAAATGTCCAGTGAGTCTGTGAAAAACGTACGTGAGAATAGTTTGTTTTTATACAAAGGAAACTTTTCTTTTTTTTATTTGTTTACTTTTTGCTTGGAAAACTTAAGGATGTATTCAAAGAATGTTTTTGATAATTATTCGATGAATACACTATCTGAAACAAATATCAATAATGCAAGACGTTAAATGACCATTTTTATTTATTCTCCTCTGTTATTAGAAATATGCAGCAGACCTGGAGCTGAAATGAAAATAACGGAATTAAATAAATGAGAAGGTCCAGTTAACTTAATATTAAAACTGGTTGAAGCACACAATGAGTTTTATTATTATAAATACCGAGAGTAAACCACTGCTATTATATCTTCTGAGTGTCAAATATTAAGAACTAATAAAAATTTAAAAAGTAGAGGAAGTAATGTGCTCTTATAGAACAAAAAAGCCACTGTAGATCAATATTAATATAAAAAACCTTTGGATTTTTATATATTCCTATAAATCCAATAATTATGTCTTCAGATAATAAGTATAATAATTATACTTAGTTTTTTTATCAATAATAATATCTTTACTTGACAAGGTTTTAATGTTTTTATTTTATTTGTAGTTCTCAAGTTTGGAAACGCCAGGGTATGTTGGTTTTGCTAATTTGCCAAATCAAGTTCACAGAAAGTCTGTGAAAAAAGGTTTTGAGTTTACTTTAATGGTAGTTGGAGAGAGTGGGCTTGGAAAGTCTACTTTAGTTACCTCTTTATTTTTGACTGATTTATATCCAGAAAGACTTATTCCAGATGCTGTGGGTAAGTTGTAATATTGTATAATTTAAAAATAGTGGTTAGATATATTAAGAGTTAAATCTTAGTTGGATAAAGTATTTTTTGGTAACTGCTATTGAAAATATTCAATATCAACTGCTTAAGTGCAAAACTTTACAAATCATGGTAAAGTTTTTTAAAGTTTTGATTTTGTTAATTCTGCCTAACCAGTATCCCTTGTCAGAGCGTGGTGACACTCTAAATATTATTGGTTGCAATCTTGTGCCATATGGATGGCTTCATGTAGGGATTTTCCCACCAGAGTTTTCATTTGGTCTGTCCATCGTGTTGGAGATCTTCCTCTTGGTCTTTGGCCTTCTACCTTTCCTTCTACTACCAATAGTTCCATGGCCAATTTACTTGATAGAATCTTTTAAAAGTAAAACAGATATACAATTTATATAAAAGATATTTAGGGGGAAAACAGGAAAACAAAGCTTTGTATTTGTATGTTTCTGCACTGAACTCAATCTTTCTATTTATAATCTCAAAAAGAATTACTGCATTAATTGCTGTTACTGCATGTATGAAGGGCAATACCAAAATACCAACATTATATTAAAGAAAAGATTCATCTGTAAGTGACATATCAAAGTATACAAAGCTGCAAACAATCTAATTATTCACCACTAACTTACTGCTGGAATGAAACTTAAGATGAACATGTATCATCAATATTCACTACTTGTGTATTAAAGCATCTAGAAGTTTTGACTTGCATAGAAACAGAAAGTCATAATTGTCAATTTTGCAGTTAAACATAGTGTGTTAATTTTGCTAAGTTTTAAGAAAAAGTCACACAAATTTAAATTGATTTCACTCATGCTTTAAAAGAAAAACCCTAACACAAGACCTTAGCCAGAAGATTACATGAACTTTTTTTCTTGAGTGAGCACTATAGCAGTGAGTGCTTAAAAAGTATAAGATTTAATCTAATTAAGCAGTAAATCTAAAAAAAATTGCTTGTTTTTGAAAACATTTTTGATTTTATGTTAATTTTCTTATACTGGCTGAAATTGTCTAGTTAATCCAAAATTGCCCATTTTAGCATCATAAACCACTTGAAACGATCTTGATCCATGTTTGATCCCTCTATTGAATATTTTGTTATACAATGAAGTCTTGAGGTGCTATATATTTAATGATTATCTTTGTTTTCAATTTATTATATCTTTTGTTTAATTATTATCTTAAAAGTTTAAAATAAACTTATCTTAGATGCCTAAGGTAACAATCATATATTTTATTGACAGTAAAAAATATGACACACAAGGATGTATTGAACAATTCTTAAATTATTATAGAAACAAATAAAATTTTAAAGAATTTTATTATTCAACATACTCATTTTTTGTATTCTTTTGTTCGGATATTGCATCTTTTGAGGTAATGTGTATATAAAACTATAATCTTCGATAAATAATTATTTCCAGAAAAAATGAAACAGACTGTGAGATTAGAACCTTCTACTGTTGAGATAGAAGAAAGGGGTGTAAAACTGAGACTCACTGTAGTCGATACTCCAGGATATGGAGATGCAATTGACAATAGGGATTCTTTTGATGAAATAATTGGTTATATTAACCAACAATTTGAGCGATTTTTAAAAGACGAATCTGGTTTAAATCGAAAGAACATCATGGACAATAGAGTACATTGTTGCTTCTACTTCATCTCACCTTTTGGGCATGGGTAAGTTACTTTATATTCTTTAATCTGTTTTATATAAAGCTTTTACCATTTTGAATTACGATTAAGATTAAGAACTTATTATTTCCTAAAAATTATTCGATAATTAGTATAATTACATTATTATAATTACATTATTGTAAGGATGGCAGCAACAATGATATTAATAAAAATAAGAAAAAAATCCCCTTCATGTTCTTATTTTTGTACTTCTTCACATATTTTTTCTCTCTTCACAGCTAAGTAGGAAATTACAAAGGTAAGGACAAATTGGTAGATGATAAAGAAATGAAAATAGGAGCATGAAACATAACATCATTAACATGAATGAATGAATGAACTAGGAATTAAAATAATGGGGATCAGGAAAATCAAAAAAACAGGAAATGGAAAAACAAAATTATATGGAAAGTATGAACTATACTTTTCTTCAGTGCAACAAATACAGAGAGCCAAGGAACAAGTAGGAGTAATTCTTTCAATAGAGTTTAGCATTAGAACAACAGAATTCTGACCAATCTCCTGAATAATGTATATAAAACTGGAAATGGGAAGAAGTATGGTATATAATACAGATATATGCCCCAGTAGAGGGGACAGATGAAGATACAATGGCCATATTCTATAAAACATTACAGCTCACTCTAGATCAGCTGCAAGAAGAGAATAAAAACATTCTCAATGGGAGACTGAAACACACAGATAGGAAATGATTCAAATAAAGTACTTGGATGTATGGGAAGTTAAAGCTAAACAATAATGTCTGTATTATTTTGTATTAACTACTTTTTCACAAGATAGTAGAAGTGGTTTGCTGTTATACTTTAAAAAACAAAAAACTTTCCATCTTGACCTACTACTACACAGTCATTCAGATATAATAAGCAGTTATTTGTGGAATACAATGAAGCTGACTTTATTTATTAACAGTGCAGTTACTCGACACACACTTCAACGTAACCAATGTACAATAAGCCAATTGGTTGCAGTGCAACCAATTTACATGTAAAAAATTACATACTATTGATATAATGATGATTTTAAAGACCATAATCTTTGATTTCTGGTGTACTGTTTTGAGAACATAATTTGCAAGCGTCAAATAAAGTTTTTTGCCTTTCATTATTATTTTTTAAATTATTGCTTGCTCTGTTCCGTTTTTATTTAATTCGTGTCCTAAATAAGTGAAGTTCTTCCCTGCTTTAACACTGTTCTCTACTCTAATTTGACCTATACATCCCTTTGATCGTCTAGAATTTCGGTAATGTATCTGTGACCATTCAACGTTCCTCTACAAACACGAGATCAATACGGCCTTCGAATGAAATGCCTGCCAACACATTACAGAGCCTCCTCCAAAAACAACAAGTGCCCGTCGAGCACAAGCAGCATATCGTTCCCCACGTCTTTTGTATGTGCCACAAAACACCATCCTGGACTCCTCACTTAAACAAACCATCTGCTATCGATTCTCGTGCCTCTAAGAAACTTCGGCGTTGTTGATGTGCCGCTGTCAACAAAGGTCCTGTTGCTGGGTAGCAAGCCCTTAGACCAAATTCCCCCAACATTCTTACCATAGAAGTTCTTAATGTCCACCGTGAGATTTTTGAACACGGTTTTGGATTGCTCTAGCCGTAAAGAATCGGTTTTGCAAGGAAGTGCTTTTGAAAAGAACGGTCTTCTCTGGCCGTCGTTATTCTTCTCGCACCTGATCCTGGTCGTCGTTCGTGAGATCCAGTCTCTATGAATCGTTGGTATGTTTTTTGGACCATACAACGACTGACTCCAAGTTGTCTGGCCAATTCTCTTTGACTTATTCCATTATCAATCAAAGTAAGAATTTGAACAGATTTAGCAAATCTCTTAGCCATAGTTTTAAATTTAAAAATTGCACAAGTTTACTCTATGAACAACTGTACACTAATGAAAGATTTTTAAAAAACAGAACAGCCATATTCCAAGAAAAACAACATACAAACAACACATGCATTGTCCGAAGTCATAAAACTTATATCAATTTTACTAACGTATTACATCTGTTGGCATCTAGTGGCAGTGCAATAGAATAAACTGCATAAACATAAAATTATTGAAAAATTCTTATAAACTTCTGCGTGGCTTCTTATTAATGACACGCAGGTATTAAAACCCAAATTACATAAATTAAAGTAAAACAAAAAAGGTGTTTTGTCTTTCTTAACATATCCCCCCCCCCCCTTTTGGAGAAGTCCCATTTTAAACGATATTTAGCCTAACTGTCTAGTTTAGCCCTAGCCTAACTTTAGTGATATGAAAAAGGTTTGATTCCATTTTCCTATGTCCAATGTCAACTTTAGATTGAATTGGAAATCTTGTATGGTCAATATTTTGTATGGTCCAATCCTTACTTCATCTAACTTCTTTCTGTTTAGACAGTTTCCATTCTCCACATATACTAAAACTTCAACATTTAATTCAATTTCCTTCCTATACAGATCGAACCGCTTTTTATTATAATTAATTGTTTAGGTTTCCTGTAGCCTGACAGTTTATTAGGCAGAATGCTTAGATTTTTTCTTCTAAAAAATATTTTGGTGCAAATTTGTGTAATTGTGTGTTCTCTCCCATTATATTTTTGTGCACATTCTTGGGCAATAGTTGTCCATAATATTTTCTTGTCATTTTCATTTATTTCGTATCTTATTTTATTAACCAATGTTTGGTTTAGTCGTTCATTGATACCGTTTGAAAATGCTCAATAAACAGCAGTGAATATTTAATTTGATTGTTCCGTAGAAAATTAGTTCTTTGAAATTTATGCCAGGATATTGATCAGTTAGCATAGTTTTAATTTCGTGATCTGGTGTCACCTCTTTAATTATTTTTATGAAGTCGTTAGAATTTTATGTTTTCGATGCCGAAATATTAGCGTATCTTGAGAAATGGTCTACTAAAAGGTATAAATATAGTTTTGTTGATCGAGATCCTCTAAAACACCAGTAGTATCGATGGAAACAATTTCAAATGGATGTGTCGCTGGTCCTAACTCTGACATTAAAGCATATTTAGATTTTCTTCTTGATTTGTTTTTATGCAGATACCACAACTATCACACAATTGTTTTAACGTTAGTAGTCATATTTTTGGCTGTGTAAAATTTTGTTTTTTATTGAACTGTGTGTTTCTTAGGTGGCAGTAGGTATCGTGTATATTTTTAATTAAGTCTTTGCTTAAATCTTCTGATAAAACAATTTTGTCTTTTTTCGACTTTTTATGTATGTATATGTCATTCTTGAACCTGTACTTATGTATTCGATGTATTTTGTAGATCAATATTCGTTGATCATTTTTTTATATCTTCCAGTTTGATTAAGTTTACTACTTTTAGTATTTCATCTTTATTTTCGTGAGATTCTAGAACTGGATTTCTACTTAAACAGTCTGCTTGTTGGTTATATTTTCCTAGATTATTGAGATAAGTAAAATGTCAAGTCTTCCAATTCTTCATCAGTTTTAGCTTTTATGTTTAAATTTTCTAAAGGTTTGTCATCTGAGTATACTAAGAACTCTTTTCCCAGAAGTAAATGTTGCCAATATTTTACAGCTTCTTTTATCACTTAACTTCTAAAATTAGGTATATTGATTTTGATTTGATTGATTTTAGGTATATTGATTTTTTCTTTTGACTTTCTGTTAATTAAAAAAATATATACTTACTATTATATCCTTATTGTTCTTCCTTCTTGTATGTAGGCTTTAAGGCCTGTTTCTTCTTCAATATTAGCCTGCTAAAATGTTTAAATTATCGCACTACTTTTTCTTGGTGTGTCAATACTTCTTCGTCCGTTTGGTGACTTATCTCGTGCTATTCGTACTATCCTATCCTCTGCCATTCTACTAATGTCTTCGTTCCAATCCTTTTTCCGTTTTGTCACCCATCCATTAGTGTTTTTTCGCTTCTCTCTAGCTTGCTTCCTTCTTTATTATTTTCCCATCAATTTTGATTTTACATCGTAGTGGGTATTTAGATGTTATCATACATTTGTTTTTTTCTGCTGATATCATATTGTATTTCTTGGCTGTTGCATTGAAGACGTGTGTTAATCTTTGGAGCTTGTCTTCTGCCCCAGCGATTAATGCGGCGTTGTCTGCATAACATAATATTTGGATTTCTTTATTCCCCATTCTATAACAATGACCTTTGTGTACTGTTTGTATTATTTCGTTCATTATTATATTAAAGAGAAGTTGGCTTAACGAGTCACCCGAGTATAACGAGTATTCGATTATGTTTTCGATGGTTTGCATAGTATTGATTGGTATTGTTCTTTTATACAGTAGGTGTAAGACGTCTTCGTTTTGAATGTGATCGAAAGCCTTTGTTATGTCTATAAAACATAGATATGCTGGTTTATTGTACTCGATGGCCTTTTCTGTGATTTTTCTTACTACAAATACGGCGTTTACGCAGGATCTTCCGGATCTAAATCTTTGTTGTTCATCTGATTTATGTTGTTGTTGTTAATTTAATGATTTTGTTGGTTAGGACTTCTGTGGTAAGCTTAAGTGCTGTGTTTAGAAAATTTATACCTCTATAATTGTTGGGGTCTTCTTTATCTCCTTTCTTGGATATTGGTATGATTATGCTGTTTCTCGATGCGTCTGGTATCTTGCAGTGGAATATTAGTTTTTTTTTTTATAAGTTTTGTTATCTTTAGGGTTATACTTTCTCCTCCGTATTTTAGAAGCTCGTTGGTTATTCCGTCTGGTCCTGGTGAGTTTCTATTTTAGAGTGAATTTATGGCTATCTCTACTTCCTGAAAACTGATTTCTGTTTCGTGTCTTAATTCAGACGTTATTGTGTTCATCATGATTTTCTTTGCTTTAAACAGTTCTGTCAGGTATCTTTCCTATTCGTTTGCTGGTATGTTATTGTGTTTCTTCAATTCTGCCATTTCTTTCTGTTGGTTTCTTATGAATCTCCATATTTATTTCGTATACCGTAGAAGTCGCTTTTCATCCTTTTTGTAAACTGTTCCCAGTGTTTATTTTTGTTCTTCTTAACAACTGCTTTATTTCATTTTGTAGTCTTTCTATAGGTGTCTCGGGATTCTGGAGTATTTTTTAATGTTTTGTACTTCGTGTAGGCCTCTTGTTTCTCTTTACATTTCTCGTTTATTTTTTTTTATGAATTATGGTGTATTGTTGTTTCTTTTGTTCTGTATGACTTTGCGTTTGCCTAGAGCTTCTGTTGCTGCTTCTTCAATGTTGTTTTTAATTTTCTATATGTCCTTTATTTGTTTCCGCTGTATCTTTTGTGCTAGCCTCCTTTGGTACATTTCTCTTGTGGAGTCGTTCCACAGTTAACGTTCCTACATTGAATTTTTTTCTCGGTGATTTCCTTTAGAAAATGTTTTGGTGTTATTTTTATTCTTATTTTTGCTAGTATTATTGATTCTCAGATTCTCTGAAAAATGTATTATTGATTCTCAGTTCGTTAAAAGCACAGAGATTAGCCACTTGACATGGTTTTCATTATATCTTTGTTTTACTCCTGGAACTATTTCATTTCCGATTCGTGCATTAAAGTCACCCATAAGAATTAAGGGTTCTTCATGAGGTATTTCATCCAGGATGGTTTGCAATTGTTCGTAGAATGCCTCTCGTTCCTCCTTAGGTTTACAGTCCTCGGGGCTTTAGATAGATAGATACATTTAATTTTTGGTAGTCCATTGTGATGTTCATAATGTATTATTCTTTCGGTGATATATCGGCAGTTATATATGTTGTCTTTAAACTTTTTATGGACAAGTATACCTACGCCTGCTCGTGCTCGTTCTTCTTGCTTCACTCCACTGTATGCTAGAAAATATTGGTTATATACTCTTTGGTCTTTACCTTTCTTCTTTGTTTCTTGGATTGCACTCAATGTCTATGTTCTTCTATTATCTCTTGGTCTTTACTGTTGAAAGAAGTAATGTTTCATGTTGCTAATCTAATTGTGGGCTTATTTTTCCTTCTCGTTTTTCTTTTCTTGGCGTAGTTCGTCATCTTAGGTTCCGTCTGATTCCGAGGCTTTATATCGGTTCTTTGAGCCTTGTTTTCTTTTACAACGCGTAGAAGGCTAGCCTGCCCCATCAACCCTCCTCTTTTATCCGGGCTTGGGAACAGATGTGGGCATGAACGCGGCTTCTGAGTTACTCAATCCACCCAGTCCTCGCGCTCATAACCCCCAGGCAGAGTTTTACTATATCCATTTTTGTCATTGTTGTATTACAACTCCTACTCATTTGATGAAAATTCTCAAAATTGGTTCTGAACAAAGCAATGACTTTATTTTATCGAAAGTTTGTGAAATTCGTTCGACCAGATGAATTGCGCATCTTTTCTTAATGAGTTGTGTAGTGGGTTTAAAATGATATATTTTAATATCTATATAAAATGAATATCTTGAACAAAATTATGATAATATTTTATTTTCCTCAAGAATTAACATACATTCTTTCTTGTTTGTGGAATAGGGAACATAGGGAATCAATTGGATTAATTAATATCTAATAATTTAATTAAACCATTTCTATATATAGAGACTCTTTCACTTATAAAAAAATAGTAAATGTTCTTTGTAACAACAGCTTTTGGGAATTATTTCGAACATAACATAATTTAAATCGATCGCCTTATTTATGAGTTTAAAAATAAATAATGAGGATCAAAACTCCCGGATAGTTTCATAGATGTCTTAAATACACCGTTTTATGTTTAAACTGTTTCCTAATCCCAGATAAGAGCTATGGATTGTTTGGCTTCTTTGTACTAAATTATTTAAGTTGCACATGCCACATGTTTGAAATAAAACTCTTGGTGTTTCTTCTAGTTTATGACAGGAAATATCATTCATTCTTTACCAGATTGTGTTACACATTACACATGTAGAATACTAAATAGATAAACTGATACTATTATACCTCCTTATATTAATAGCTTCATTTTCAATGAAAGTATTTGTTACTTGAAATTCTTCAGGTGACTGCTCCAATAATTGCCAAGAGAGAAGGTATTTTTATACAGGGTGGTGTATATTAATCTTGATAAAATGGAAATCATTTTTTTTTCTTATTAACAAATATGACTAGTTTATTTCTATAACTGAACTAATGTCGTATTTTTTTATTTCTATATTTTCTATATTTCTATATTTCTATATTTATTTTATTTATAGTAGAAGTATTATTTTCATTTGAAACAAAAGAGCGAATATTATAAAAACACACATGCAAAAAATACGCATGCCAAAAGAAAGTAGAAAAATAATATTACCGATCTGCGTGACGTTTTTTTTTCATTTTTTAACAAAAGTATTCTACCTGGCTGTTGAAAATTAATTGATAATTTTATTAGGGTATGTACTGCAAATTAACTTCAAATTTTTTTCGTCTACGATAGATTGATATTAAACTAGCCTTTGATAGATGGCGCTACTTGATACCGAATGGGTTTCGGTATTGACATTTATGAAATGACGTCTGTCAAAATTTTATAATTTCGGATAAATGGAAAAAGTCGAATATCGTTCGGTGATTAAGTTCCTCCACGAAAAGGGTAAAACGAATATGCAAATCAAAGCCGACCTGAACGAAGTTTACGGTGAGGTTGCACCTTCGTTAGCAACAGTAAAATTTTGGAAACCATCATTTGGACATGGAAAAGCTATCCGCGCGATGGGTGCCGCGTTTGCTGACAATCAATCAAATGCAAAAACGTGTGACCACTTCGGAGACGCTCTTGGCGATAATACCGCGCGATCCGAAGGATTTTTTCGCCGATTTATCACCGTTGATGAAACCTGGGTGCATTATTACACACCGGAAACCAAAGGGCAGTCGAAAAAGTGGCACAAACGCGACGAAGGGTCGCCGAAGAAGGCAAAGAGTGCACATTCGGCCGACAAAGTGATGGCGACTGTTTTCTGGGATGCGAAGGGCATCATCCACATCGGAAAAAACAATCAATGGTGAGTACTACGCAGCATTATTGGATCGATTCGGTGCCGAATTGCGTCGTAAAAGAACCGGTTTGGAACGCAAAAAAGTGCTCTTTCACCAAGACAATGCACCGACTCACCGATTGGCCGTCGCCATGGCAAAATTATACGAATTGGGCCATAAATTGGTTGAATACCCACCGTATTTCCCAGATCTTACCGCCAGCGATTTTTTCCTGTTTCCAAACCTAAAAAATGGCTCGGAAAACGCCGTTTCGCAACAAATGATGAATTCGTCGCTGAAACTTCGGCCTATTTTGAAGAGCTCGAGCAAAAGTACTGTTCGGATGGGATAAAAAAATTGGAACATCGTCTTACTAAGTGGATCGAGCTAAAAGGGGACTATGTCGAGAAATAAATCGTTTTAATTCCAAAAAACTTGTTTTTTCTATCAAAGGCTAGTTTTATATCATTCCACTCTCGTAATAACATGGGTAGTCAGATTAGTCTTTGTATAAATGTAAATGCCAGGGCAAGTACTTATCAAATAATACGTACAATGAATACTTTTTTTTCTTCCCTTAGCCCATCTGATCCAAAAGATCTCCGTTATCACTGAAGCTGAAGTTTATTGTGTTTGCTGCTCATTGTTGATTCCTACACCCAGTCTAGAATTTTTGTACCCCATAGAAGTTATGTCTTTTGCTCGGTTTGTCTTAAATATATCATGGCCTACTTTTGATTGTCCATATCGTTTTTGCTTTTTGCTATTCAGCGCTCGCAATCGCATAATACATGTTCTACAGTTTCTGGTTCCTTATCGCAGAGTCTGCGGTTTAGGTCTCCATTGTAAATTACACTACAATTACTATTCTTTCAGAGATATATCTGCATTCTTGTACTTGGTGTAAAAATTTTCTGTGTACTAACAAGGCCACTCTTTGTTTGGCTCTGGTTTCTTTCGCAAGAGCACTGTAAATCATCAGATATTCGTCCAAAATTTGACCCTTACCTTTTTTCTTCGTCTCGTGTAGTGCACATAAATGTCTATATTTTTTTCTAAAAGCTCTTTTGTAATTTCCTGCTCTCTTGTGTTTAGAGACTTTACGTTCCAAGTACCGATGCGAAGTATATTTTTCGTTTTCCATGAATTCATTGTCCTCTTTCTCGCGTTAGTTATCGTAATGAAAACATTCCTGTTCTGAATCATAATCCTATTTCGATGAGTTGTATGGTTTTAAAGTCTATCAGTAGGGTGCTAACCTGGCTGTAGAACCCTCCTCCTTTATCCTCGATTGGGACGTAACAGTTCTGTCGAGCTACTCGATCCACCCAACAAAACTGTAGGCGCAGTTATGAATTGTATTGCTACAGAAGATCTCTATGCTGCCTTTACCATTATCGCTTTACATTAATAAAACTTTATTGCGTGGTATACTTTCCGGAACGGGATAACTTATCTTGAACAAAACGTGTGGTGGTGAAATTGTTGGTTTTTTCGAATTTTTTTGACGCAATAAGGTAATCCTTGTTGGCTTAGTTTCGTTAACTATAAAATAAATCGAGTTATCGGCAACAATTTTTCGAATTTATTTATGGACTATCGTAGCAAATATCGATATATTTCAAAATCTTGATATATATTTCTTAAGGTACTTTCATCGGGAATGCTAAATTTACAATATTTTTTTGTATTAGCAGTATTTTGCAACTTTTGAACTTGGCAATCCTAAAAATATGAAGACATCGCAAAAGTTGAGTTATGTACCTAAGCACTGCGCCATTGTCAATTGCCGTTTTGAATCGGACCCTTTAAGAGTTTTTCACAGTTTTTAAGGTGAGGTTTCTTTGCATACTGATCGCTTAAAATTTGTTTATCAGAAGAAATCTTAAATAAAAATTCAAAACGTTCTTTTTTTTCGTTTTTTTCGCGAAACTCGTTTTTTTACCGAAACATGCGTTGACAATGGCTTGCACTTGTCTTAAAATGAAAATAGTTACTTACAATTTTAGAGCAAGCGCCACAATGCGCATCCATGCAGCTTTAATTCAGGATATGGCTGAATCCAAGCACTTAGTTTGGACATCGCCATATAAACAAATTAACGAAGTCACGGGTTACGAATAAAATGACACTATAAATGCACTTTTAAAATTTACCTCAATATGCAAGTTTACACTTTTATACTATACCATGATATACCATAAATCAAACTAATGTAAATTTCGGAGATTTATGCAGCTACTTATTCCTAAAAGATTCACCGATACTTCCGCCCTTTTTGGATTTCGTAAAAACCCGTCCCACTAAAAGTGTTTATTTGTTTACCAGTTTGAATAAAACTTTTTATTACAATACCAGGTACGCCCAAAATGATACAAATACCTAGGTTTTATTACTCGGGGAATTCCATTTCTAGAAAAAGTGGGCACATTCAGAAAATATTGGCATTATACATTTTTTTATATAAAAATATGCAGATATATGCAATTTCTTCTAAAAATATGAAACTTATGCCAAATATAACCTAAACATGTAATAATAGGTCAGTCTCCGTGATTTTCTTCTTCATGCCACTTAAAATTTGTTAATTTTACCTATAAGGAACTTGCAAAAATGGCATAACAGCAGGTCATGAAAGCGAACAATTTTAACTTGGAAAAGTTGAGAAAAATTTGATTTTCAGAAAAACACGCCCCGCTTCAACTCTAAATTTCCTTTTTTTGCTTATCTCATATTTTTTAATATATAAAAAGGCATAAGGGATAAAATCGCGGTTGAACCATCCAACGGTCTATTATTGAGACAAAGCTTTTAGAATTCACAGATTAATTGCTAATAATCAAGTAACCCAAGGATTCTTTCTTCTTATTGCGCCGTTTCCTTTGGATGGTTGGCGATTCAAATCGTAATTGTAGCTTTGGAAACTGCTCTACACAAAAGATTTCCATGTATGAGCGGTCAAACCATCTACTCGGGTCTTTCAGCTACGAGTTCTGGCGTCTTCCAACTGATCTTTTGCTTTGCACTCTACCTTCCAATGGGAAGGATACATTTTTATTTTTTTACACTGTTTGATTTTTAACTTGTACTTTTTTACTTTTACTCTAAAAGTTTAATAAATGCTTCATTTTTTTCTTCTGATACCAGTAGATAATTTACTAATACATACTAAATCCTGTTATCATCTAGATAAAATTAATTACTTTTAATAATTTAAAGAAATAGTAACTATAAATATTTATAAACTTAATCACTTTGTATTGTATTGTAATTTCACATAAAAAAAGAACAATGACCTCGGAAGAGGTAATTATAGTCTGAACTTTGATCATTTATATTCCGACTTTCATTGCTTGTTTGTTTAAAACAGCTTTAATAAGCATAATAACACTAAAGCGATTGCATTTAAATGGTCTCTAATAACCTACTTCGTATTTTGTTTAAATGCAGACCTCGTAAACCGGGAAGATTCTTTAATGGTAAATCGACTGCAGCAGTTCAGAATACCTCATTATTTTTTCTTGTATACCATAATGACGAGGTATTGAAGCTACATAAAAGGCTAAAAAATTATTTTTACTGAAAAAGAGTATGTGATTGTTTTCTTTCTATTTTCGTTTTATAGTGTTAATAGTAAAATATAGTGGAATCGTCACATAGTTAGCTGAGTTGTGACCCTTTCTCGACATTCTTTCACTCTTTAAATCTCTAATTCAGTATTTAGACCAGGGTCGATAATTAAAAAAAAATATAGTAGAATGAAACCTATTGGAAAAGGAAGAGAATATTCTAAAAATGGAACAAAAAATAAATTCCACCCCATCCGAGGTCGGGAAGTGGGAGGGGGTGAGTTTTTAACGGTAAAAATCGGTTTCGTGAAAACTTACGTTAGTATGTACCAAACACACTGTAATTTTTTGAAATTGAAAAATTTATTTTTTACCTGATATTGATTTAATATCGAAAAAGCACCCTAATTTTCAATCGAAAATTCACGCGTCAAAATATCAGTTTTTTTTAAAGTCGGTGGGCTTTTTGTTTGCTGATATCTCTACTTTCCGATAGTGTAAAAAAAATGTACATTACTATGGCAAATGTTTTCAAAAAACGCAAAAAACAAAAAAAAAACTCAAATCGAAAAATGTTTTTTTTTCATCATTATGTACAATTTTTAGATATTTCTTAATTAATACTGTAATTAGTCATGTAGCTTAAGATTTTATGATACATTGATAAACAAAAAAATTATAAATCCACAAAACATTAAGATTGCAAAAAGATATGTGAAAATAGCTGTTAAAATATTCCAGCTGGGATTTAAAGGGCGTTTCATCAAAAGAATGTGACTGATAGAATTTTTTTACAATTAAAAAGCTGGTTTATTAATGTTTGATTACATTTTTGTCATGGGCAATCTTATAATTATATATATATATATATATATATATATATATATATATATATATTTATATATATATATATATATATAAGAAATACTGGATATTATTGACTGTCGATGTAAACAAACAACACAGTTTATTAGGGTTGCAGTCAGAATTATTGGCCGGGATGTTAAAAAAACACTCTTTTGACTTTTTGTCGAGCTTTCGGAATATTTTTATTCCTTTTTCAAGACACTGTAAAAGACAATTATGTAAGTATTTAAAAATAATATCACCATTCTTCAGTGTAACTTACTAGTCGTTGAGATTATTTTTGTAAGCATTGAACACTCAACATTAATACCACACATTAAAATATACAATTATGGACATAATACATCATAAAATTTTTAAAAATTTGTTGTTAAAAATAGTAAAACTTGATTGATGGCATGTTTTACTGGTGTATATTAACTCATACAGAGAATGGAAAGAAAAAACAGTGTAATTAATATGTAATTAGGTGTAAATTGATGTTATCTTTCTTTACAAGCATTACTAGAGGCCTTTCTTAGGTGTCTATAATTTTTAACCTGTCTTAATGGTATGCACATATTTACAGAGGTGTAATTTTTTGTACAGGTAAATATTTATTTTATTTTTATTTTTGGTGTTTTTCTAGTAAATAACAATAAATGTTACTTAATTTGTCTATATCGGACTTTTTATTGATACAAGATGTGCTAGATTTTATGAAACACATTTCCAAAAAAACACGTTTTAAATGGTTCTTTTCTTTTGCCAAAATACAGGAATCATCGAACTTGAACTCATGTTTTAGAGTTAGTGCATGTTCTGTCAATGCACATGCATTGATTTTTTTGGTTTTTATGTCACTGCGATGTGATATCACCCTGCTGTGAAAATTACGAGATGATTCTCCTATGTAAATTTTATTGCAGTTACTACACGGTATAGAATAAACAACATTCGATGACTCCTGTATTGTGAAAGGATCTTTTGTCTTTGTGTAAAGCTTCGATACTGTTTTCACATTTTTGGTTGTAATTTTTAAGCCACTAACATTTTTAAAGATGTTCATTAGCTTAGGTGTCAAAAATGGAATATAGGGTAGGCAACCATAAGTTATTTTAGATGGTAATATTGCTGCGTTATGTGTCAATGTCAATTGTCGGATCTCATTGTTATGAAAATTTTGGTTGACAGAAACTTGTGAAGGAAAAGGAGAACCGAAAATGAGTTTGTTTAACAGCCCTATGGGATAAGAATTCTCTTGTAGTATGGATCTCAACTTTTTTAGTCCCTTGTCTCTGAATTCTGTGTGTGACAAATTGATAACCCTAGTTTTTAAAGCCAAAACCAAATTTGTTTTCATCTTAGATGGATGTTGAGAATAAAAGTTTATGAAACGGTTACTGAAACAAGGTTTACGATACCACTCCGTCTTTAGCATGCCATCATTGCCACGATGGATTAGCATGTCTAAAAAAGGAATCATATTATCAGCCTCTCTCTCAACCGTAAACTTTAGGTGTTCACATTGGGCATTAAAAGTGTTTAAAACATCAGTTACCTTGTTTTCAGGGACCGATAGAATCAAATCATCTACATAACGTTTAATAAATGGTATGTGAAAAGGTATGTTTTCTTTACATGTTGTTATAAGTTCATCCAAAACAAAATTACATAGTATGGGGGATATTTTACTGCCCATTGGAGTGCCAAAAATTTGTTTGAAAAAATTACCATTGAATACAAAGATGTTAGAATCAAATATAAATGTTAAAATTCTTATGAAATCATCTAAACTGATCTTAGTATGTGGAGAGATGTTGTTCCAGTTATTTTTAATGCTGTTAAGAATAGCATCTAGTGGTAAGTTTGTAAACAATGACACAACATCTAAACTAATCAATATATAATTATTTGGAACTTTAACATTGTTAATGAAGTTACTAAATGAAAAAGAATCTCTAATATAGAATTCATTGGATTCATTGTAGGAAATTGTGAGAATATCTGTAAGGTGTTTAGCAAGTTTACTATTAGGAGCATCAATGGAAGATACAATAGGCCTCATTGAAATAGTGGGTTTATGAACTTTAGGTAGTGTATAAAACCTAGGTGCAACTGCATTGTAAATTTTCAAGGATTTTGCAACTTCTGTTGTTATGGATTTGGAAGCAGCTAAATCCGAAACCAGCTTGTTCGCCTTTTGTTGGAGGGTGCACACCGGACTGTTCTTAAGTTTTATGTAACTTTTTGTGTCATTTAGCAGGCCTCTAGTAATGCTTGTAAAGAAAGATAACATCAATTTACACCTAATTACATATTAATTACACTGTTTTTTCTTTCCATTCTCTGTATGAGTTAATATACACAAGTAAAACATGCCATCAATCAAGTTTTACTATTTTTAACAACAAAATTTTTAAAAATTTTATGATGTATTATGTCCATAATTGTATATTTTAATGTGATATTCTCACAATTTCCTACAATGAATCCAATGAATTCTATATTAGAGATTCTTTTTCATTTAGTAACTTCATTAACAATGTTAAAGTTCCAAATAATTATATATTGATTAGTTTAGATGTTGTGTCATTGTTTACAAACTTACCACTAGATGCTATTCTTAACAGCATTAAAAATAACTGGAACAACATCTCTCCACATACTAAGATCAGTTTAGATGATTTCATAAGAATTTTAACATTTATATTTGATTCTAACATCTTTGTATTCAATGGTAATTTTTTCAAACAAATTTTTGGCACTCCAATGGGCAGTAAAATATCCCCCATACTATGTAATTTTGTTTTGGATGAACTTATAACAACATGTAAAGAAAACATACCTTTTCACATACCATTTATTAAACGTTATGTAGATGATTTGATTCTATCGGTCCCTGAAAACAAGGTAACTGATGTTTTAAACACTTTTAATGCCCAATGTGAACACCTAAAGTTTACGGTTGAGAGAGAGGCTGATAATATGATTCCTTTTTTAGACATGCTAATCCATCGTGGCAATGATGGCATGCTAAAGACGGAGTGGTATCGTAAACCTTGTTTCAGTAACCGTTTCATAAACTTTTATTCTCAACATCCATCTAAGATGAAAACAAATTTGGTGTTGGCTTTAAAAACTAGGGTTATCAATTTGTCACACACAGAATTCAGAGACAAGGGACTAAAAAAGTTGAGATCCATACTACAAGAGAATTCTTATCCCATAGGGCTGTTAAACAAACTCATTTTCGGTTCTCCTTTTCCTTCACAAGTTTCTGTCAACCAAAATTTTCATAACAATGAGATCCGACAATTGACATTGACACATAACGCAGCAATATTACCATCTAAAATAACTTATGGTTGCCTACCCTATATTCCATTTTTGACACCTAAGCTAATGAACATCTTTAAAAATGTTAGTGGCTTAAAAATTACAACCAAAAATGTGAAAACAGTATCGAAGCTTTACACAAAGACAAAAGATCCTTTCACAATACAGGAGTCATCGAATGTTGTTTATTCTATACCGTGTAGTAACTGCAATAAAATTTACATAGGAGAATCATCTCGTAATTTTCACAGCAGGGTGATATCACATCGCAGTGACATAAAAACCAAAAAAATCAATGCATGTGCATTGACAGAACATGCACTAACTCTAAAACATGAGTTCAAGTTCGATGATTCCTGTATTTTGGCAAAAGAAAAGAACCATTTAAAACGTGTTTTTTTGGAAATGTGTTTCATAAAATCTAGCACATCGTGTATCAATAAAAAGTCCGATATAGACAAATTAAGTAACATTTATTGTTATTTACTAGAAAAACACCAAAAATAAAAATAAAATAAATATTTACCTGTACAAAAAATTACACCTCTGTAAATGTGCATACATAAGACAGGTTAAAAATTATAGACACCTAAGAAAGGCCTCTAGTAATGCTTGTAAAGAAAGATAACATCAATTTACACCTAATTACATATTAATTACACTGTTTTTTCTTTCCATTCTCTGTATGAGTTAATATACACCAGTAAAACATGCCATCAATCAAGTTTTACTATTTTTAACAACAAATTTTTAAAAATTTTATAATGTATTATGTCCATAATTGTATATTTTAATGTGTGGTATTAATGTTGAGTGTTCAATGCTTACAAAAATAATCTCAACGACTAGTAAGTTACACTGAAGAATGGTGATATTATTTTTAAATACTTACATAATTGTCTTTTACAGTGTCTTGAAAAAGGAATAAAAATATTCCGAAAGCTCGACAAAAAGTCAAAAGAGTGTTTTTTTAACATCCCGGCCAATAATTCTGACTGCAACCCTAATAAACTGTGTCGTTTGTATATATATATATATATATATATATATATATATATATATATATATTATATATATATATATATTATATATATATATGCTGTCACTATTTTTCCGGGTTTGACTCCGCGTTGTAAAATGCTGGTTTTCTTGAAAACCATTGTTTTGGCGACGTTTCGGCAAGGTCTCACTTGCCATTCTCAAGCCTGGTGGATCTACTTCTCGTCGTTACTCGATTAGTACTGGTCGATTAGCATTTAACAACGCGGAGTCAAACCCGGAAAAATAGTGACAGCACATATAGCTCCCGCGGAAACCTCAAAACAAACATATATATATATATATATATATATATATATATATATATAATATATATATATATATAGTATATATATATATATATATATTATATATATATATATATATATATATATATATAGATTTATGATGTATATATTTATCATAATATTTTTTAGGGCATTAATTTTTGCCTCTTTGATGGCATTCCTTCGTCGCCTTCTGATTCTAGAAGATCTTCGAAGTCTTCAAAACCATCACCGTCTTCATCTCCAATATTATTTCCTGTCTGCGTTACTTTCTCATCCACAATGAAAGACGAAATGATAAAAAAAATTCGATTTGAGTTTTCTTCGTTTTTTGCGTTTTTTGAGAACATTTCCCATAGTAATGTATATATTTTTTACACTATCGGGAAGTAGAGGTTTCAAGAAACAAAAAGCCATCGAGTTAGAATCTATGGAGAAGCTATGAGCATATTAACGTATGTATTAAAAACGGCATAGGTAGGAGTGGCTAACGATAATATCAATATGGCGGTGACATCAGGGCCAGACTCAATAATAATAAAACTACTATACAAATATGACTAGTTATTCAGAAGATTTAATCATAATCTAAAAAAGTGCAATACATTTTTAATAAACTATGATTTATTTATCCCGCGGTAAACACTAAAAACACGATATATTATACATAAAGATAAATTAATACAGTCAAATAGTATTAATTTATTCTCTGAAGTACGGGCCATTACTTTGTTTACATATTTGTATACTAACCTGTGGAACGATATTCCTGAAGATTTTTTATTAACATTACTTCTGCTACTGCAACTACGTTGAGAACAAGAAACCATTATTATGCACTATCACAATATATTACAGTTTCTATAAAATTATTATAAAACTGAAAATATTTGAAAAACAACAAATATAACCAAACATATACGATCTGTCAAAAGTTTCAAAACAATAATACCAATATGGTCGAAGTTAGGTCGTTTTTAGTCACGTGATGCCCTCTCCATAGATTCTAACTCGATGCAAAAAGCCCACCGACTTTTTTTTAAAAAAGCTGATAATTTGATGTGTGAATTTTCGATTGAATATTAGGGTGCTTGTTCGATATTAAATCAATATCATGTACAAAAATAAATTCTTCAATTCCAAAAAATTACAGTGTGTTTGGTACATACTATGGCAAGTTTGCACCAAATATCGTAAAAAAACAATTTTTTTTTTGTAAAAGATAAAAATAAAAATCAAAAGCTTAGTTTTTTCAATTTTTCACAAAAATTTTGAGGTTATGTGAAAAAAATTGTAAATACAAAAGTTGTAGATCTTTTTGTTACCTACAACTTTGCTATTTAACTTTTTGCATAGCACTTGTAGTTTCGCCGAAAATAGAGATAAACCGATTTTTACCCTTAAAAACTCACCCCCTTCCACTTCCCGACCAAGGATTGAGTGGAATTTATTTTTTCTTCCATTTTTGCATATTCTCTTCTTTTTCCAGTAGGTTTCATTGTACTATATTTTTTTTTACTTTTTACCCTTTTTAAATGCTTCGACACTGGTCTAAATTTCTCAAATTTTCTCTACTTTTTACGCCATTGTTTTGATCCATCGGTGACTATTTTCTATTTCTTCTGTAGATTCTGAATTTTAATTTCATGCTTCTTTAAATTGCATCTGGATTCTTGTAAACTGTATTAGTAAAGATTCCAACCTGGAATCCGAACTTTTTTTGTGGTTTTTTCTCAACATGATATTTAATAAACTGAGGTGCAACAAAACCAATATTGGATTATGAACTTGGTCTAATTTTTTAGGTTCTTGTTGATCTTCTAGAATCACACTCAACATTTCTGATAATTCTCAGTCTTTGTCGTTTTTTCTAGATTCGTTATTAATTTGTCTCTCTGTTTTTTGATAATCTATAAAGCACGTGTACCTATATTTTACAATTCACATACGCAAATGTAACACGAAATGTGTGCTTGTCTGTTGTTTCTCTATTCTTTTAAAGCCTATGCAATTTTCTATACATTAGTCTTTAAACATCTTTTAAACTTTAAATTTTATTTATCTGCTTAGTTAGTTGATTTAGTAAGTCAATGGTTTAGATTTTAATTTCTTTCTTCGCACACCTTTTGTTTTTTGTCACATTTGTCATATATTAAGTAAATGGTATAAATATAATTATAAATTATATAAACACATAAATAACGTGAAATTAGAGGATTCTCTTTTGAATATCAGTTGTAAGCATTAATTTGTAGTACCTATTTTAAAATTTTTTATCATTTATTATTTAAATTACTATTTAACTGGGAATAAGCCACAATTAAAGATAAAAAAATACGTTTATTGGCGTTTCAATTTCCACTTCGGAAGTGGAAATTTAAAATGCCACAAGAAAATAGCTTCAGAATAATATTTATTATTACAACCAAAGACATTTGTATGTTTTAGAGTTAAAACAATTCCGGTGGCTGGGAATAAAGGTAATAAAACAAGGTAATAAGAAACTGAAAGGCCTGCAGTTATTGAACCTAGTGAAGATGCAATATTAGGACATGTTCACCTAGATTCCATATTAGATACGAGGCAAATAGCATATGTATCTGAAATAAATTAAACTAGCGTCCAAGCTATTTTGAAGCACAAATGCCATCCATATAAACTACAGTTCGTGCAGGAACTTATGAAGATGGTTATGACAGTCGCTGTCCCGTCGTTTACATTTTTGTGAAATAATTAATGGGCGAGCACAGACCGATCCAGTTTCGGTTTAATTATTTTTTCTTCAATAATTGCACTTTTTTATAGATGGAACTGTAAATCGTCACAATTGCCGTTATTGGTCTGATTAAAATCCCAGGAATTTCCACAAGCTGCATACATACACAGCAACCGCAAAAATTAAATGTATGGAATCTATGTTAGACTGGTATTTTTGGTGATTGTCTTATGGGACCATTGTTTTTTCTGTCAATTTGACTGGCGAAATGTATTTACCATTACTGAAAGACGTGATTAATCCTTCCTTGACTGATTTTATTAAAGATGGTCAATATTTAATGAATATCATTTGCATTTTCAACAGTTTTCTGCATTATGCTTTACTGGTTAGTCAACATTTTGGACCAAAATTGGGAGGAGAGTCAGAATCGAATGGCGTTTTTGGTCAGTAGATTTGTGTCCACTGGATTTTTTATGGGGACACCAAAAAAGTAAAATCAGTAGAACACCACCCGTATTTTAAGAAGATGTACGAATTGTCAACGACTGTCTACGAATTACTACGAACAAATGCTTTGTAACGTTTCGTACAAACCTTTAGCCTTGTATGGACTATGAGGGTATTTGATTAACTAAGAAATAAGTAACGAGTTAAAAATTTAAAAGTGTATTTTTCTTAATAAATCCAATATAGTATTAAACTGAATTTAAACGTTTATAGACTAATGTATAGGGAATTGCATCAGCTTTCGAACGATATAATAAAAAATCTTGGGTTGATTCTTACTCGTGCTTAGAAGTGAAAGTAAAATAATCGAAATTACCGAAAAAATGTGTCTCCCTTTAACCAAAAATTGACCTGTCGCAGGGACCTTCACAAATGTTTTATATAAGTGACTCATAATTAATGTAATCTTCGATAATTTTCAAAATTTATGTAAAAAGGTTTAGCATCATCAGGAATCAGATTTAGATAACTTTTATGTCATTTACCTTTGCCTCCGCCAAAGGTTCATTATTGGATCAAAGCTGTTCCATTAATTTCTGCTTCTGAAGACATTTTTTTTAAATAAATATAAATGTTTTCACTTTGATTATCAAGTAACCAAGTAAAATTATTGGCAATTTGAACTTAATAATTGAATCCCTACACATTTCTAATTTTTGGCTTGTATATTTTTTATAATTTTTTTATAGTTCTTATCAATATGTATCAATATGTACTTTATATAATGTTTGCATTTTGTGTCATCGCTTGGGCTGAAAAAACTAAGAATGACTAATGACTCATTATTTTTAATTGCAGGTTAAAACCATTAGATATAGAGTTTATGAAGAAGCTTCATAATAAAGTAAACATAGTTCCTGTGATTGCCAAAGCTGACGTTTTAACAAAAAAAGAAATGCAGAAATTAAAGAAAACTGTACTGGATGAAATTGCTCAAAACGGAATAAGAATATACTCCCTTCCTGAATGTGATTCGGATGAAGATGAGGAATATAAGGAACAGGTAATACGTCGTATTGAAAAAATCATATGTACAAGCATATTTACAAAGCCATATATATTATTTTAACATATAGCAGATTTAAACTTCTGTGGATAGTTCGCTTTTGATAAAATAGATATTGTTTTAACCATCGGAATATTATTCAGTTTCACGTCATCATTCTAGTTTTCTTATTATACTAGCATATTCCCCAATTTCATCCTCTACCAAGGGTGTGGTTAAGTAATTTCATCAAATAAATAAACAGAGAGCAATAAATACTGTTAACATTATAGCTTTATAGACTTACCCATTTTTCAGTGTAGTCACAGAAAATTGTATACCTTATTTTGCCTATAACTCTTTTTGTCTTTCACTTTTGTACATTTAAGTAGTAGTGATTTTCATTTTTGTTTATTCTAGGGTAAATATAGATAATAGTCTCTTCTTTACGGACCATCGGGACGAAGGTTGGCAATCATCTTGGCTATTCTGATCTCAGATGCGACAGTTTTGAATAGTTCAATTGATGTGTATCCGTACCATTGCCTCAAGCTACGCAGCCATGAGATTCTTTTACTTGCTATAGTTCTCCTGCCCTGGATCTTCCCTTGTATAATCAATGGAAGCACGTTGTATCTCTCACCACCATCAAATGCGTCTGGTATTGCAGCTTTTGTGTTTTAATCGTTTCCATTCTTGTATTACCTCTTCTCATTTCTTCGTTTTTGTTACATGCTTGGTTCAAGTTATCTTTAGCATTCTTTTATATTCATATTTCGAATGCTTCCAGCTTTTGAGTTGTCGCCGCTTAAGGGTGCACGCTTCTACTCCGTAGAGTAGGTCCGAGAAAATATAATACCTTACTAACCTAACTCTCCTAATTCTAGTTCTCTTCTATAAAGTACCGTTCTTGTTTTATTGAAGTTTGTGCTTTTTCTATTCGAACTTTGATTTTTTTAGTTATCGTTTGTTGACCTTTATTCTAGCTGTTTCTCCCTCGAGAGATCTTTTTATAATTTCTTCACTTTTTAAAGACACTTTAGTTACTAATTTAATTTGAGGAATGTTAAACAAACGGATTTTACTTAATGATCTTTATTTCATCTTTTTAATACACCTTGTCCGGTGAGGGCTTGAAGAGAAGTAAAGTACATTTTACGTTGTGGCTATATGCGGACAAGCATAAGAAACAGGGCCGTCTCAATGTTTAAAAATTACGATACTTAACAGTATGTTTTGAAAACTAGTGACGATAATACACATCCCTGTCTTTGGCAGACAATTTTTTTAATATATGATCCACACAATTGGTGGATTACTCTGACAGTTCGTCGTGAGATGACCCTGTTCTTTCATTAAACTTTATCAAGAAGTTTTTATTAGAGCATCTTTTATTGGGCCTATTTAATTTCAGGACACCATTTTGGTCCGGGTAATTTTTGGGATCATTGCTGTATTGATTTTTTCATCCATCAACATTTTTTGGGGAAATAGTTGAAACTCTGTTCTATTTTGTAATAAAACACATGTGTCACATGAGATATGTCAGGGTGTAATAGCACGATATAGGCAAGTGACGGAAAAAAGACCCAATTATAATTTACTTACTGTTAAGTCCATGGTTCTTTACCCGTGCGTCATCGTTTATAGCATATGAAATAAGTTGGAAATTTATTCCACGCCACAGCAAGTGACAGAAAGTGGCTATTGCTTCGATCACGGATTATATTATAAAATTTGACGTTGATTTGACAAAAATTTTGGTGCAGAATTACAGCTACATTTGAAGTAGCTTAATAAATTATTTTAATGTAATTAGTGATTAATAAATAAACAATTTATAAAAAAATATAGTTAAATACACAATAATATTTCCACTGTGTTGGTGTAATAGGTAACAGTAAAATCATTTAAAGAGTGAAACATTATTTAGCTCATATAATATTGCTGCAAGACCTTCAGAATCGGAACTTGTGAAAATAAGTTGTGAAAACAACTGTTTGTGTAATATAAATAACTTTTATATGCAAAAACAGAACAAAAAAAAATAGCAAAAATCCAACAAACTGCCAGCCACAGATAGCTGGTTTGTCTTTAGTTTCATGCGTGGAAGATAATGATGCTAGATAAAAAGTATGTGTTTCATTCAGCCAGGTATTAATGACACACGGGTTAAGAACTATGGACTCAACTGTACTTATTTGAAAAATTAACAAGTTACTCACAAATCTTAGAATATTTTTTAGTGTCTTGTACTGAAAGTTTAAAATTTTTTAGAATATGCCACATTTCTTGCAAATGGCAAAAAGAAGTCAATAAAACAAATCTTTTCTGTTTGTATGGGAATCTAATTTTATTTAATTGAAATTTTCGTAGGTACGTCAATTAAAACAAGCTGTTCCTTTCGCTGTTTGTGGAGCAAACACCGAATTAGAAGTAAGGGGACGAAAGGTAAAAGGACGCTTGTATCCATGGGGAGTAGTTGAAGTTGAGAATCCCGAACACTGTGATTTTATCAAATTAAGAACAATGTTAATAACGCACATGCAAGATCTCCAGGAGATTACGCAACAAGTACATTATGAGAACTACAGATCTGAAAGATTGGCCAAAGAGGGTCCCGTAGCTAAGAGAAATCCGTAAGTATCTATCAAGACGCTTAAAAACTTTCGACTTCAGTCATCCTAAACACGTTAAACACCTTTGGTAAAACATATGGTTAACAATAGATGGTTTAGGATCTGGAGATATGACAGAAAACGGAAAATGACAAGCAGAAAAATTAAATAATTAATAAATAAACGTACATGAAATAGTATTTAAAATGTTAAGGTTTTAATATACTTAAGGTACTATTACCATCTAGAATGCTAAAAATGACATATTTTCAACATTTTTTTTTGTATATCTATTGTATATGGCAATCCAACTTTTTATATTATTTTAAACTTTTGAAGATTACATTTTTTTTTAATTTTTGCATTGTTCCTGTATTATGTCGCTAAAATAGTTTCGTCCAAAAATTACTCCTCAATCGCGGACAGTTAATATCTGGGAACGTCAAATCTGAAATATAAAATTCGAGAATGATTTTAAAAAGAAGTGCCCTTACGTGATAGTTTACCAGAAAAATTGAAAATTAAAAAAAAAAACAGAAATTGACCTTTTTCTATTTGTTTCAGTTACAAAAATTTTATTATAATTTTTTTGGTCAATTGTGTTAACTATCATAAAGAAAACCCAAAACAAACTAAATGCATCAAAGTTTATTAAAATCGACCAACTAGATCCGAAAATTAACTGTCTGTCAGTTTTTCTTAAAATATTTAATCTCCGGATCTAGTTGGCCGATTTTAATTAATCTTAATGCATTTTGTTTTGTTTTGGTGTTCTCTATGGTAGTTGTGATTGGAAAAATAGTAAAAGAAAAATAGGAAAAATTTGTCCACCGGATGGTGGACATTTTTGTTTGTTTTTTTTTTATAATTTTCAATTTTTCTGGGAAACTATCACATAAATTTGCCAGAGTTTTATATTTCAGATTTACTGTTCCAGAGAATAACTAAAAACAAAAAAAAAGAATATGAAAGAAATTTAATTACCATATTATATTTGTTGAAAATGTGCAAATTTTTAGCATTCTAGACGGTAATAATTTCTTAATAATACGCTTAATAATATATTGAAATCGGATAATAAGTCTACGGGCTAAAAAATATACAAAAACAGTGTTTGTGAGGGCGTGTGTGAGGTCGAACGTACATATCAATGCCGATATGATGTGCAGTTATACTTTTCTTTATTTATCCACACCTATATTTTTCACTTTGTTTCACTTTCTAGCTTGTTTTTGTTTTTCATAATTATTTCTTTTTATTAATTGCTTCCAAATTCGCATATGAAGGTTTTTCGTCTGACTTGGGTGCTAATTTTACATTTATATTTATTTGTAAAGTATATTATATTCTCCATGGCAAGTTGTGCTTTGTCTTCAGTATCTGTTTTCATTCCGGACAATACTATATTATTTTTTCTTTTTTTTTTTTCGTTCTAATCATTCGACTTCGTTTGTTTGTTTCTTCCTCGACAGTTATTTCTCCCAACCACTTCTTAATATCCTTGTTCACTTCTTTATTTTTTGGCTTTCTTTCCTTAACAGTTCATTTTCTTCTCTGATATTTCTTAACTCTTGTTGAATCTGCTTTTGTGCGTTCTTCAGTTTTTTAATTTATGTTTTAAGTCCTTTAATCATTTCTATTATAGGCAAAAAGAAATAAAATAAGACTTACTCACATTATATTTAATTATACCACCAACGACCGGTTTCGCATACTATAATTTGCTATGCATCTTTATGTCTTACGGTACCTGGTAAATTAAATGATGCTGGTACAAGAATTATTAATTGGTGATTTGATAATTTGATAGTGATTTAATAATTCTTGTACCGGCATCATTTAATTTACTAGGTACCGTAAGACCTGAAGATGCATAGCAAATTGTAGTATGCGAAACCGGTCGTTGGTGGTATAATTAAATATATTGTAAGTCTTATTTGATTTCTTTTTACCTATTTTAAATGTACTCACACAGGCAACACATTCAACATTTCTATTATCTTTGATCATTTCTATTTCGACAACAATGATGTTAGAAACAGCGGAGATGAAAAAAAATTAGACAAATTAATGGTAAAACACTATGAGACATAGCTAGAAGTACAGATATACGACGTAGATGCAAGGTGAAGAACATCAAGGACTGGGTAAGAAATAGAAATATAGAATGTAACGATCATATAAGCCGTATGACAACAAATATAGTAGTAAAGAGGCCAGAGACAATTCAGAACAGTAGGAAGATCGCGAAAACGATGGAACGACAACTTACTGGAGGCACACTGAAAAACAGACAGAATCATATCTACATAAAAACAAGAAGGAAATATTTCTATTAATTGGTCCAGTTTCTCATCTTTTTTTCTAGCTTTATTTGGGGATCCCGTCATATTTTTACTGTTTGAGAGTATATATTGGAATTATATGTTTCAGCAGTGTGAAGCGCCCTGTCATACGGCCAGAACCACAAACAACTGGTTTGGAAACAGTAATATAAATGTCCGTTCTCCGCCTTCGAACAGTCCTGACCTAAATGTCATTGAAACAAGCAAAAAAATGTCAGCATGAAATGAAACAGATAATAAATAATCCACAACGGACATTGCACGAACCTAAAATCCAAAATGGAGCAATGAATTTACCTCTGATAACTGCAGATCCTTAGTCAAGTAAATGCTCAACTGAATTCGAAAATAAATATCTGTTCGTTGTCACAATATTTAGTTGTCAACAAAATGTACTCTCTTTATTATTAATTAGTTATGTTAGATTAAGTATATTTTGTTTTGTGTTACTGATTGAAACTGTTTGATTAGTAATAAACTAATTACATAGTAATACATTAAACAACATGATCATAAAAAAATTAACTGTCAACTATCTGAATTTTGCATGTATTTTAGTTAGTCCCATTATATAGTTGTTAGGGCTCGTAGTCCAGCTGATTCTTAAGTGGCGGCCGTACCGCAGTGGATATGTTACTGGCTTAACAAGCTAAATGGCCCGGGTTCGATCCCTGGCACTGGCAAATTTTTCAATTTCTAATTTAACTGAGCTGCCACTGTCCTTCGGAGGGCACGTAAATCCATCGGTCTCGGCTACATACGAGGTTGTTAAGTCATGCTAGGTGCGCTTTCGCGACCTGAAAACCCTAACACCAGACCTTAACCAGAAGGTTACACGAACTTTACTTTTAGCTGATTTTTAACATTCTCCTTTTAAGTTACATTTAAAATGCAGTTAGCTTCTTTATATCAATTTGAAGTCCCCTTTCGGAACCGCAGCAGAGAAGCGATGAAACGTAACGGTTTAATATTCATAGTATACCTACGTCTAAATTTGAGTGGCACGACAGTTTCCGCATATTGATAAATCCCGCGTTACTATCTCAATTTGTCTTTTAATTTCCTTTTAATCGTCTAATTAGGTGTTTAATTCTCTTCTTAGATATATTTAGAATGTAGAATTCAGTCTATCTCTAGTCTTCCGATGTTTTGTGCTTGTTAACGTCGGCTGACGACAAGAATTTCGGTTTTTGCGTGATATTCTCATTCTTTTTACAAGATATACCTCAGTATATTATGAACGGTTTCATTAATCTTGGCTTCTTTTGGCGTTTTTTTCAAGCGATTAATTCAATATATACTCAGCATAAACATTGAAAAGGAGGTGGGACAAAATGCATGCGCTCTTGACGCACTCGTCTCTTTATGTTACATTTCTTGATTTTTTTTTTAATTTGGATCAATTTGTATTTGTTTGATACGATCGAAAATCTTTATGTCGTCAACGAAGCAATCCTACAGTTTTTTTTTTGTATTCCCAATATCATTCGGTCATTAGTGTCAGACCCAGGATTACCTCCCTAGTTCATCTTTCTATTTAAATGCATATTAGCATCAATCTATATATACCTCGCATTTGCTTTCTATTATGTGATAAATAAGATGCTTACAAATTGTTTGTAGCTTATGGCTAAATAGGCAGAGACTATATAGGCAGAGAAAGTATACCTTTCCAATATTGTTCTGAAGCTATTTTCTTGTGGCATTTTAAATTAATTACTATTTAACTGGGAATAAGCCACAATTAAAGATAAAAATACGTTTATTGACGTTTCAATTTCCATTTCGGAAATCGTTCTCAAAATACAAACAGTAAATTAAACAAATTTTGTTTTTTGTTACTTAGTGAAAAATTCTTCTAATAATTTAATTTTATCTGACTCATTTATATTGAAAATTCAGACATACATTATGCATTTTAAAGTAGACGACTTTAAAATAATATTGCCAATATAGTTGAGTTGCGCTCCTGGCGCGACTTTACTAATAAGATAGTTCATTCGATTACATGAAATGAACTTTAACTTGAGAATATCCGTCAGAAAAAATCATAGCATGTAATTCGTCTTTAAAAAGACAAACACATGCCATGATGACAGTAAAATAGTGGTTCCATAGAGCCCCTTGGTTTCTTAACAACTCTTGTTGTAAGGGGAGTGATGGCATTCTCCTATGTCCCAGCAGCCATTTTTGCCTTTTCCCTCATCTTTCTTTGTTGAGCTCTAGAGAGGCTCCGAAAAATCCGAAATTATACTTTATAATTTGGAATTTTTTTTTGAGATCAGGAATTCTTTTTTCATCGAATATATATATATATATATATATATATATATATATATATATATGTATATATATATATATATATTATATATATATATATATATATATATATATATATATATATATATATATATATATATATGGCGCATGAGTAGGATTTGATCTCTGATTTTATAAAATGCAAAAATTTAATGCTAAGCTTTCTACGACCACGTGGCATCTACATAAGAAAATATCTAAAGTTACATTTGTTGCCCCGCTCTTTCATATTTTAGAACAAGTAATAGCTCTGACATGACCGGTCTATAGTGGTACAATAAGGAACTAAAATTTTGTTCAACTTGTATAATATGTGTATAACTTCTGCAGAGACTAAAAAATGACAGTGAAAGATCCTTCTTTATGCGTTTATATTCTTTGGAAGTATTTTAGACGGTATATGTACCGTTGGTTTTGTCTACATAGACTCAATTTTACGTTTAATTAAAAGTTACTCAAGTTAAGTTACAAAGACTCAAGTTACGTTTAATTAAAAAACCAGACGAAATTTAGTGATCACCAATGATAATTATGTGTTTAATGTTTGCCTTTATTTTTAGTGGGGATGAAAAAGCAGCTCCAGCTGGTGATAAAGATAGAATCCTGCAAGAAAAAGAAGCTGAGTTAAAGAGAATGCAAGAGATGATAGCCGCAATGCAAGCCAAAATGCAACAAACAACGCAGTAATTTTTACTTTGTAATATATGTGTTAAGGTTTACATATCTTGAAATTGCCTATACCGTTAACCATATTCATTAAGAATTTCTTGATATTAATTAAATCTCAGTTTAACAACTACATGTTAAGGTGAGACAATAAATTAATATTAAGTTTTGTTTGTTAAAAATTACATAAGATCTGATATGAGTTGATTAATTAATTATTTCTTGAATTAAAATGTAGCGCGCATAATTTTTACGCATATATTTTAGCAGCCAGAGGAATATTACATGTAATTGTATTTCTTTTTCAAGGCACTGGATCATATTCAGTTTGTTTTTGACTACTTATGCGACATATCATCCTGATTTAATGATTAGCATCACCTTTATCTATTCTTATAACATAAAATGTATAGGTCGGGGTATTGTGAAAAACTTATAAGTTTCCAAGTATATATTTGTTTCCAAATATTGGAATGGTAAAGAAATTTGCCTGTATGAAATAGTAAACCTAATAAATCTTTTGGTATAATCACGCGTTTACACATACAATTAATACTTTATGTTATTTTCATTCATTATCCAATGAGCTTCCAATCAACTCGGTCCTGGACTTGTCGCTATTCTCTTACGCAGATCGTTTTCTACGTCATCTAGGCGTCTAATTCTTACTCTATCTCCTAGACGCCATCCTTATGTTTGTCTTCGATCATGCACTCCAGGTGACGCAACTGTATCATTTTAGTTTTTTACCTCTTGGCACACGATAGAGCTGATTATCGGATAATTTTCATTTACTAGCATCAATAAACTTTTTAAGTTTCATAAGTGCCCATGTTTCATTTGCATATAACACAACTGCCTGAGTATTGTGCAGTAGATTCTTTCGTTTCTCTGATTTTGATTTTGATTTTGAAATCCTAAAGATAAATGAATTATTAATACTTGAAATTTTCAACGTCCTCAAATTCTTTTTGGTCGAGAGTTCATGGTTCTACGTTAATCTGTAAATTTCGGCTAATAACCATACACTTTGTTTTCTTCTTAAGAGTAACGCTTTCAGTTCTTTTATATCTTGTTCTCATTTAAAATATCGATATCGTTAGCATAAGGAAAACGTTACAGAGTTACGATAGAATTTTCTAATGATTTTTTAAGAGTTAAATTAAGTAAAATGCAGAATAGGAAAGCTTTTTATGAAAATATTTTCCAATTGCAAACTATCTAAAGTTTTATCACTATACTGTTGCTTTCATTTAGGATTTTGTATAGTTAGTGCGATATATTGTATTTTTCTTTCTTTTATTGTCCTTTTAACGTCTTTTCACTGTACTTCAACGTTCTTAACGTGATCCATCCATGTAAGCCTAAGAATTTTTCTATATGTCCATATCTCAAAGGAGTTAAATATTAATCAGCGTCCACCATTCAACTCCATAATTATATAGTTCAAACTTGATTATTTCATTTCCACTTAACATTAATGCTTGTAAAAGCAGCCTTCTTTTAAAGGCACGCCTGTCATCTTCAGTTTCTTTATATAAATTTTAACTTAGATTGGATTATCTAATTTAATATCAAACAATCGTTGTCTTGTAAGTTATTTGTAAATTGTTTTATTTGTTACTTTTAGTCTATCATTTATCTTTCTAAACGACATTCAGAAACTAATACACTAAATAAATATATATGTTGAATCCTGCCAATGAAGGCTGTTTTTTTCAATTACTATTTGATCACCAGCTACATTATCGAGTGAAATTGTATTTTCATGATATCTTTAAAGAGGTTCTGAAACTATTTTTTTTTGTGATATGTTTAAGGTAATTTTTTTATATGGGATTTAATCACAATTGATTTTAAGGTGAATTACTTTTTACATTTGTTTTTGACGTTTCAGTTACCAATCAGAAAATAGTTTTTATTTTTTTTAATGTAAAACGTTAGATTTAACCTGAAAATGTTTATAAATTGCAGCTGCGTGGTAATACCAATTTGACAGTTGGCTTACTTGGTCTCGATACTCTTGGCAAATGGCCATAGTTTCAGTAAAATTCTGATAGGTTTTGTACTTTCTGATTGATATCAAATTCTGATATTTTTGTGCTTATGTAGATACATATATATGATGTGTCTCTAAACTTCTTTTAACTCATTAATGTTCCTTAATGTTCATTAATGTATTGGTAACCACATCCTGCTACATTCTATTGATAAGTTTGCAACACATTTTTATTTATTTGGTAAAATGAGGGCTGCTTCTTTGATTATCTTTACTGTCTGTTTATTTCATGACTATTGATACATCTTTACATTGTACTCTCTGCTCATTATTCCAGGCATGTTTGCATATCTGGGCTCTGGAAACATGTCAAATGTAATTCTCGTTACAGTCAATTGTGGTTTATTCACATATAAAATAATATTTAACGTGATATCTTTGTTAATTACCAGAGATCGATAAAATTCTTACAGCCATATCCTAAAAAATTGCTTTTATGAAAATAAAAATATAATATAATAAAAACTTTTTACAGCAGTGTTTTTAGAAATACAATTTGTACGTCATACGCATGGCGAAATAATAATGGTGGATACTGCAAAAAATATTGATAAGATACATGGCATGATAGGTCCTTACATTAAGGCAACACTTGTTATGAACGTACAATTTCCTGTTCCTGCTCTCTTATCCGTCTTAATAATAAGTATTCGATTATCTTGTTTACTTCGTAATAAAAATTGATTATTCGTGTATTTATATTTTTTGTCGATAATCTAAAGAACTATTCATTAAAAAGATTTCAGGTTGTGTCTAAATTTATCTATTAATTGAAGGTCTTCATTTGACACATACCTTGAGCTTCAGAGTATATGAGGCGTTCAGAACCATAGTGGATCATGTCCATAATACATAATATGTAGTTTAAATAATTAAACTATGTGTAATAATAAATAAATAACCTTTTTGGAAATAATTGGAGACTCTTGAAAAAAATTGGACTGATCCATTATTACTCTGAAATATTCGGTGGAAAAATGGATTAAAAAGCGAAGTATGACAAAACTGGAATTTTAGTTACAAAAATATTAAAAAATAAAAAACTTATTACAACAATGTTCAATAATACTCTCACGGCTTAAGTGGTATTAGTTTTAATCATCATAGATCAGTTCATGATCGTCTATGTTCTTTTCACCATGTTGCTGGATTCGTGAACGGGTTCATGTGTTGATGCAGAGATTTTTAAAATGATAGTGTGTGACTGGTAGCAGATATGGGAGAAGAGACAGCATGTCCTTTTTCTTTGCTTCTGTCGTGAGTTCAAGTGTAGAGTACATATGACTTTGATTACCAATGAATTTTGAGACATTTGTTTTGGCTATAGAGACAGTAAAAAAACGGAAAATCTTCATTCAGCGTAGGTTTCTACTTCAAAACCCAAGAATCTTCTCTCTCGTACCTCATCCATCTCATTTCTAACCACTTCACGGATGCTTTATCACTACTTTTTTTTTTTTTTCGATTTACAAGCACATCTTCTATGTTGTTTGTCGACCAGTGTCGCTCGTTTTTATGTTAGATACTTCAAAAGGCACTGCCAATTTTGAAGTTTTTATTACATCGATCCAGTCGTCTGGCCCAAAGATGTGAGAAGATTTTCTGGCAGCCTTTTCAATAACCCCAAAATATCGCTCATTTGGCAAAAAGGAGTGGCCAGATACAAGAAACTTATGATCTATCGTTCTTATATTTATGTAAGGATCTTGAAAAAGATTTAGTAACGTAGCAGTCACTGTAAAATTTCTGGTTTGTCCTGTACATGAATCTGAATAGAGTTAGAAAAACGTGGTTATGATTTTTGGTATGTTTTCTCCGATGCATGGTCAATATTGAAGATATTTCTTGAGATCCTCTAACACTATCTGCTTCGTCCCACACATAAATAAAGCCGTTGTTCATAGACATACATATTTCTTTTGTAATATAGCAGTGCTTTTTGGAGGTCAAAAGTAGCAACATAGTGTTCATCTGATGCGTCATCACTGTACGATTTTAGTACATCTCGAACTTGTTTTGCTTTTGCTAGGTGAACATTTTGCTTAACAATAAGTGAATCGAATGTCTCAGGTTTAGTTGCTGCAGCTATTTTTAAGGACAGTTGATCAAATTTGGCTAATTACGATTCTGCAGACGAGTGTTGTTCTGAAGGTATATAACTATCAGATGATGATGCAGATAAGTTACTAATATCGTCGTTGGAATCCACTTTTAATCATAAACGATCGCGATAAATACACAGCACAATCTTACTAGTCAACTGGACTTGATCCACTCTATCCCGAAATAATGTGACACATTGTTCAGATACATAGTAAACTAACGCCATCTGTTTATTATTGTGGTAACTTTAGACGTGGTTTGTTATAGCACCGAAAAGATTTCTATTTGTAGAACATAGATACGCCGCTTACTTAATTTTTGTAAAAAGTGGACTTAATTCACTATGGTTCTGAACGCCTCATATAACATTAGGTTTATTTTACATAAGCACAGCATAATAAATACATGAGTATACTTACCATGACCAACACACATAAGAGATTCGTTATTATTAATTACTGAGAAAATAAACATTTAATCAAAACTATATAGAACTTGTATACATCGATATTGAATTCATGCAAATGCCGCCTTTACCCCAAAACAATTAAGCTATCACTAAGTTGAGATATTTTTACTAAATATATTTCAAATACAGTGAAAAATTATTTAGAAGTTGTTTCCGGAAATGAGCTTGTTATTTTTCTACGTTTAAACATAAAAAAATATATAAAACTATTTCCTTTGTATATTTTCAGCAATGAGTAATAAGGGATCTCTTATATAGATAAATACTATAAATTGGAGATGAGTATATCTAAAACTTGTTCTAGTTCCTGGTTTGTTGAAATATATTATGATCTATGTAAAGAATAAGTTTACTATTTTATTTGCTTCCCGTAATATAACATTTCATTATATAACTAGTTCTCTTTCGATGTCATTTCTTCGTTATAATAGTCGACATATTATGACAAGAGCTTAGGCAAAAAGGATATGGTATAATATTTTGATGATCCATACCTGTCACCAAAAATTTAAATATTTTATTTGGATAGGTCAACTTTAAATTCGTTTTTTATATTTTTTTTTATTCATATTTGCCTATTTTTATTACTTATATGACTATATTTATATATACAAATTAAAATATTTTATTACGTTTCAGTCATTCAGTCATTTCGTAGTAAAATATTTTAAAGTTACATTTATATTACCGAAAAAAGATACTTATATGTATTATCAAAGTGAGTTAGTATTTTTGTATAAATAAGGCTATAAAACATGGAATTATATAGAGTTCGAAAGATCTTGTTAATATTGCCCATTATTAAAATGCTGCAGGTGATTTCAAAATCAAATATGTAAGGATTTTGTAATTAATCTAATAATCGGATACCAGTAGATTTAAAGTATTATTTTACAAATATGTGATATATTGGCTCTCTATAATTTATCTCAAACATATCTGAAAAGTTAGTTTGATTAGGCAAAGAAGCTGATAAAGACGGAAGTTGAGTACGAAGGCCAATATTTTTTTCTGAAGAGGTAGATTCCAACCAGTAAGTCATTTTTTACAATTTTTCAGGAGAATAAACAAATTGCAATCATAACATAAACTTATTTTATGTTGTTTTTTTATACCTTATTGAACCTCCCACCTCCAACAAGTCAGGTGACAAGATAACGGTCTGGCAACTAATGGATGTATACAATAACTTGCCACTGTCCAGTTTGAAATAATTTATCAATGTTATTTAAAGCGGTTAACAAAGATTTTGATGTTTAGTGTTATTTTTAAATACAACTAACACCTTTTTGGCGTACAATCATTGCACTATTTAAAGTACACGTTAACAGAACGTCAAAGCTACCGGAAACAGTAATTCGCAAAAAGTGATTTCTTGTCCGTTGGAATCCATCTCTTTATATTTGTTTTGAAAGTTATGTATAGTACTCTTACTGCCGCATAAAAAATATAACTTTGTAAAAATTACGTAATATTTTTGTTGTTTCTATTAAATCACATTATATTTGTACTTGAAATTAACTGCAGCTATTGTTGCCATAGTTTTCATATTTACATTTAATCAATTTTGTACATGGAATGCATTTAGCATAGACATGTTAGGTTGTAATGTATTTTACATAATAAAAGAGTCAATTCCTATATATAAGATTCGTTTTATTAAGTTCTAGATATATAAATATATATATATATATATATATTATATATATATATATATATATATATATATATATAACCCTGCTCATCTAGTAAACAAACACATATGATAGTGACTATAATGAATCAATGATGTACAACCCAGTGATTGAATAAAGAAACGAAGATTGAAGCTGCAACTGTGAATATTAAGTTTACGAGATCGTTGTGACATATATAACCAAACCAAACCATATATATAACCAAACCAAAAAGTTTGGTTTATTTGTCTATTATATCATGTTAATCATTTTTCTTACTTTTTTTTTATAATGATCATACCTCTGAGCCGTAGGTGATAATAATTCTGACTGTCTTTAATGGCTTCGTTATGTGAGAATTTCATTCCTAAATAATTGTCGTTTATTCAGTCTTTTACCACTTTCCATTATTTGTATTCAATCTTTTTTTGTAACTCAGTAAACATATACTAAGTTTTTCTCAGATTTACTTCCAAAAACCCATTTGACATATTGTTCAGTCAACTTTAGTATCGTATATTTCAAGTCGGCGCAGTTATACGATACGACTACTTGAGATAATAGTTGGAATAGTGTTGAGGAGAGACAATATTCTGATCTTTTGTAGGCATAAAGTCGGTACTAATGAATTTTCACTGCTTTATTTTAGTTTGTTAGTCGCCATACAACGTTCTTATAGATTTTATGACTTCAGTGTTTATATTAGTTTCCTTCGACAGCTAATTGACGAGTACGATGTCGTATATTTTATTTATATCAACTAATAGAAAAACAACACGGTAACCAAAACGTAAACAAATATTTTATTTGTCGTCTATAATAAACTCCAGTTCTGAGAGTTGTAACGGGAAATAAATTATTGAAAATATCTAGTGAATAATATAAGACATTCAGTGAATAATATAAGACATTAAGTGAAGGAGAGTGCTAAGAAAAAACTTTAAAATCGGTGAAATAACAACCGAAAACACCAAGGCTCTATAAAAAGTAAGATTGCTGTAATTGATAAGCCTAATTACAGCTGGAGATGTATATTAGAGAGGTCACCAGGAAAGTATTTTAAACAAAATATACAGGAAAAGCAACGGGCTGTGGAATTAAAATCTAAGCGAAAACTGGATTTTGTTTCACCTTACCGAAAAAAAAAGAAGTAGACAGAGTAAAACGAATACTGAATATGGTCCTCACGCTTTACAGCCTTCATTAACCGAAGATGAATATCAATCGGAATATTCTAGGATCCTAAAAACCATACAAGTAAATTTCAAATTTTTATTTTTTTAATGAAAATAAATCTAATCATTATTTTAGGTGCAACCAGAAGAGATCCCGGTGATCGAAAGGCAAACCGTCGGTCAGTGGAATAACGCGTTCTACAGGCATGTTAAAAGAAATAGGTTAACGGCTTCTTACTTTGGATCAATTTGCAAAAGAAGGCCTAATACAAGCTGTAGAAATTTATTAAAATCAATGATTGCACCCTCTTGGGATAATGAATATACCCTTTATGGGAAAGATAAGGAAGATGTCGCAAGACAAAGATTTATGGAATTGAATCCTGAGAAGAGAGTACAGAAGTGTGGAATATTTATTGATAATATTTACAATCATCTTGCTGCTACTCCAGATGGTAATATACACATTTAATTTCATTACACATAACACGTTTTCCATAATTTCTATTTTGAAACAAATTACATTAGTTACTATTTCAGGAATTGTAGATGACAATAGTTTGTTAGAAGTTAAATGCCTTCTGAAGGTGCATAAAAGTGGCAAGTCCCTGTTGGAAGCAGTAGAGACGCTAAAAAACATGCCATTGGAGAATATAAATGGAAGATTACAGTTAAAAAAGAACCATTATTACATGTATCAGGTACATACTTAAAATTTTTTGCATATTTTTAGAAAATATAATATTTATTTTTTTAGATTCAAGGCCAGCTTAATATTGCCCGAAAACAGTATTGCTACTTTGTAGTATACGTTAATGATACAGAGCCTCTGTTTGTTGAAAAAATTGAGCGAGATGAAGAACTTTGGGCTCGAATGATAGAAAAGCTCAATAGTTTTTTTTATAACTGTTTTTTACCTAAAATGGTCGACAAAAACAAAAAATGTCTTAATAAAAATCATTAAATTTCTATTTGAAAAACTCCTCCTGCGAAGAATCCTACCAATAATTGAAGAAACGAAAATAATTCCAGATCATCAATTTGGACTTAGAAAAACGCATTCGACAATTGACCAGGTGCATAGAATAACTGCTACAATTGAAAGATCATTAGAGAAAAGAAAAGTCTGTCACAACACCGACCACCGCCTGTGAGTGTTTTGTGCAGTGCAAGTGCTACGCGAGTGTAGTGTGTGGTAAATTTGACAATATGGACATATCCATTTTTAATTTATCTTTATGCATTTTTTTTTTCGTTCTATATTTTGAATTGTAAAAATTGTTTTGAAGTTTTTTAATGAAATCAGCTTTTTTTATCAGCCTCAGAGTCTCCAAAGCAGGGGGGATGTCATCAGGTGCCACCAATCACGCACCTCGATGTGCATCGCCCTTCCTTTTGGAATTTATAATTAAATTTTATTGGTTAAGAAACGAAAAGGTTTCATATAAAAGTTAATTTGTCTTTAAATATGGGACATTTTCGGATCTCTAGTCAGTACAGTTTTACCCTTAGCGGGTAGCCCTAGAGCTCCTCACTTGAAGGACTCTGCAATTTTCTAAGACTCTGAAGCTGAGTTTTTTTCTTCTTAGAAAAAGTGTGTTTTATTTCTACGATAGTAAATAAACCTACCGGCATTGTCTTTTTCAAGACAATTTAACAAATAGTTAAAAACAAATTGATAATTGGTCTTACTGACCAGATTTTAATGTAAGTACACTTCTGTGTCTTTAGTAAAAAAAAATTAAATTTCTGATATGCTGTTTTGTTTTAACATTTCCAAGTATTGAAAATAGATGTAGAACACTAAAAAATGTATTTATTGTTACGTGTGGAACGTCCTGCAGTTACTTTCCGTAAACCTCATAATCCATTAACCCAGCAGCGGTCGATCAGTTCCCTGCATAGATAATTTTACATTTTTCTTGGCAACAAGGCTATTGAATTTATATTTATTTTTAGTCGGTAAACCAAAACTTTCCGTCACTAAACCAATTGCTTCTTTGTTTTGAAATTCCCTCTGTAAAAAGCTCATTAGCTCGCTCAATCTTGTTTCTAAAGTTATAACTTCTGCAGTTTCTCTGATATTTTCCATGGACACGGAAACAAGATGTAATAGTCGAATCATATGTTCTGGCAAACGTGACTCAATAAGAGGATACAATATCACTGCAAATTTGTCAGCAAGTTTTGTCTAAGGTCTCAAGTAAAAGAACCTAGGCTACAAACTCTAAATAATTTTTTAACTCGATTGGAGGTAATTTAAATTTGCGCTTACCTTTTACACTTGATGACTCAAAGTACCTTGCACTGTATTTATCAGTTGCCTCTATCTCACTATTCGTCGGAAGCTTCTTCGAATATACTTTTAAGTATCGCACTTTTCACTTCACAAAGCTCATAGTAGTTTACTTGTAAGACTTACAAGTAAAGCTAACAAACTGTCCAAAACATTAGCAATTTTCGTAAATGCACTATCCGAAGTACCGCTCTGCGTTTTCTATCTGATTTCATTTTCCGACGGTAACTTCCGCCGACCCTCACGTCAAGAACAAAACTATCCGCCGGAAAAAAGTTTGCACTAAAATAGGCGAAAATAACTAACTTCCCGTATATAAGTCCTGTCATATCCCGCAGTTGTCTTTCGCGAAATAATACAAAATTAAATTTTAAGTACAAAAAAATTTACTTTTGTATTAAATTACACAAGTGTGGATTTATAATACAGCTTGCTCTGGTTGTAAAAATATATGTATGCAATGCAATTCTAATACATATTATTAATATGATACTCATCATTCCATTCTCAGACGGAAAGGTCGTAAAATTTAATTATCTTACACCAGCACTTAGCGGATGTGCTGATTAGGGATTTTTAGTAAACATATTAATTACTTGACATTTTTTTTGCTAATACATATACACAAAACGTTCATTCATTTGGAAATATTTACGACAATTCGGAATTCTTTATCTACCCAAAAATATTTATTCCAAACTGATAAAAGAAATTTGCAATTGTTTGAAAATCTAAAATACGTTTACTTTTTTTCATATCGAAGAAGGTTTTTACTTAGAAAATTTCAGATTTTCATCTGATTTCTAATTATGACTCAAGTAAATTTCAATAATCTTTTTCATTTAAGGAAATAATTAATCGACAAAATTTAATCAATGATTACATTATATTGTTTTGTCTATAAAAATTAAATTTGCCAAAACGTGAATGAAACTGGAATTACTGGTATACTTGTATTTTTAAAACACCGTGACGTTATGCAATCATGATTGATAATTGACAGTCAAACGAAGCCAAAATATTAACTGGTTTGAGCCGCTTCGCCAAACCCAACCACGTGATTCGTATTACCATGGTTACTGCACAACAAATAGACAATTGGCATAACCACAAAACTAGGTTTCAATGTTTTGCAGATTTTTCTCAAATGCGGCAAACGCGCATTTGTACATCACTGCTGCCCTCTACTAAATGACACGTGAACTTATTTTCACATCTATTAAGTAATAGCGGAACTAATTTCTCACTAGCAAAATGCCAACTTATAACGGTGACATCAACAAAATCCCTAGTTTGCAGTTTTTAATTGTAATTTTATCTTTAGGTACAGTTAATTTAAAAATTACGGCAGTATGGATAACGAACATTCGCTTAAAATAAAGGTTTTTGGATAGTTAATCATTTAAAGTAGTTATTTTGTACCTAAGTTCAAAAATTATTACACAATACCAATTTTTAGGCACGTTACCACGTAAGTTATGACATGGATTCATTTAGGTACAGTTATAAAAAAATTACTGCTTTCTTTGGAAATTTTAACTAGATATCATTAAAATAGAAAGGTTACAGTTTACGTACATAGTCATAAGTTGAAGATTGGTTTTGAAATAGTGACGATAACTGTACCTAAAAAGTATACAAATTTTAACATTGTGACATACCACCTTAACATCAAGGCATAGAAACGAAACTCTGACCTTTGAAATTGCGACGTTGCCGTTGTGAGTAGACTTTCGGGGTAGACACAGAAAAATAACAACGGTTAATAAACATAAAATAAATACGGTAAACGCCAGAACCACCTATTCCGAAGTGCAAATTCGCGTTAACCTTGCGCAGCGACGTCACTCGCAGCTTAGTATTCACATTGCTCTTAATTGTATACATAAGCACTCGTAATTTAGTCATCCTAAATATGGATATTTTGCATATTATTTTACTGTCTTCATACATTTTAAATAAAAACGAATGTTTATAATGTTTTCTTAGTCAAATATATTTAATTTTTATGCGAATTAGAACAAATAAGGTATTAGTATAAAAATATAGCTACTTATTTAGGTACCTACATACTTCCACTTTTTATAAACTTTTAAGAAGGAACAAAATTTTTATATTATACATAATTGGTAAATATATAGTTAAGTTTAAATACTTAAAACAACCGTCACTTACACAAGTCAGATGCCAATTTTGAAAATAAATATTACGATCGCGTTAATATTCTTGCTAAATAACTATATATATAAAGCAGTTTTAAAACAATTTGCGTTTAAAAATATAATACTATATACATTATGCAATAGTTTTTTCTATTTTTCTTTTATTAGTACGTGCTAAAATAATTTTTTTATTAAAATCTTTTATACGGAAGTACATACGCGATCGAAAAAATATTTTCTTAGCATCTTGAGGACAATCAATATTAACACTTGCAGATAACAGACTTGAAACATATTGTTTGCCAGTAAATATGGTATCTCCATTAAAGTTTTGAAAAATTTGCTCCAGTTCTTCCAAATGAGCCATAAATTCATTAGAAGGTTTACATAGTCCACCTTCTGTCAAATGATTGGTCCAGGTGTAAGACGACGAACTTGGGTTAGTTAAATTTGGTAACTTGCCTTTAAGCTTGCTACAAATAAATCCTCCTAAATGTTCTAGTCCATCATATCTTAAATCATCGAGTTCTTCACAGAGGACTATGTCATCCATCCGTGGCATTGGTGTCAATAATTGTTTTTTTTAAGCAAGCTTTTCTACCATACTACCGCTCATAGTTAATGTAGGAGTACCATCGTCTTCTACATTACAGTAATCTGAAAAAGCACCTTCATTTTTTCCCATTAACTAAGAACGCAGTCGGTATTTAAAATCTAAAGAAGTTGGATGATCGTTCAAACCACCTTTTGCTCTTATGACTCCAAAAAAATTCTCCAAGGGATCTTGGTTTAAGCGTCTCGTCAAAAGGTAGTTCATATTATAGCGTTTGCCTACATCTTCAAGCAGCAACTGCAGAGCCTTATTTGATATAAGAATACCTACAATGTTTTGTAAAATGTTATAAATATGTTTTTACTTTCATATACTGTGTTACCTTTTTGGAATGGAAGCAATGATTTCTTGCCTTTAACGCGCATTGTTGAAATCATGTCAGACATTCTATTTAAAATATCATTTTGGGTTTCTAACTCCAAACCATATGCCCGGTTTCTGGTTCGAGTGTCGCTCACAGGAACGCTAACATTAAATACGTCAAACCAATCGTTCACCTATAACAAGTTAAAACAAATTAGTAATTAATGTTTACCTTACAAATTGTAACTCTTACTAGTTTAAAAAGATCTGCCAATTGTGTCCAATTTGTCTTGATTAATGAGAGCAAGCATGCCGCACCTACTAATAGCCTTCGATACCGTATGGGAGAATAATTTAGCGGCATATTTTACTCTCTGTCTATGAGCTCCTCTCACATTAAGCTTTTCTTTATCCGTTTTGTGGGTAATTTTTAAATCAGAACCTGTTGTTGCATCGAGAACAGATTCAACACAGTCCTTATTCAGTTCTAGTCCATTAAAAATAAAACCTTTATCCACAAAATGATTTCTGATAAGCTTTAATAGGTGTGGCACGTCAGCAAAAACATAAACATTTTGACCATTGTGTGGGTTTTTAAAATAAGGTTTGGATTCTGTAATTTCCAATTCTGTGTGCAGTCCTCTATTTCCACCTCCTAAATCACAAACCATAGCTACTACTTGGAAACCTAGTGAAAATTGATAAGTAAATATGAGTGCCTAAATATGGTATGCTGCTACTCACCTGCTTCTTCTACAAATGTAATAATCTCAGATAGGATAGAAGAAGTCATTTTTGTGCCATAATTGTAATAGACAGGCTGTTTCCATTGTTTAAATACACCTGTCAGCATTACGACTTGCACATATGCAAATGGCTGTAATACTTGGTCTTCGGATTTATCGTAGACATACTCTTTTTTGATTTTCATTTCATCAAATAATAAAGTACAAACTTTATCTTTCGTGCTAAAGCTGGAATATTCCACAATTTTAAAAGAGTTTTTTAATGTACCAGGCTGTATTTTAATGTTTTTTAACCAAGATTGCAATGTAGATACTGCTGGATACGGAAAATGTCTTTTTATCGTGAGTCTGTAAGCTCGAGGTCCAGCTGAATATAATGATATGGCTTTTGAAATTTCGGATGTAGACCACAATATTCGTTTGTTATTTTTAATTTGATTTTTCGAAAAAATATTTTCTACGGCCGAAATAGTGTTTTCCAATGCAGACACCTTTGCTGTTACCGCATTTAGTTGTTGCTTTAGAAGTGAAATTTCATTAATCAGTTCTTGATTTCCGTTTATTAGTGGTTCTGTTTGTATGCTAAAAAATATTTTGTTTTTAATATTTATTTATAATTACCGTAAATTAAATAATAATTTTACTTTGGAGCTTTATCCTTTGTAAAGGACCGCTTATGTATTATTTAAGAATAAATTTTTGAATGTTTTCACACGTTTTTGTGAGTACACAAAAATGCTCAATGCAAATTACAGGTATCACAAGAAAAATTGTATTGTCTCTTACATATTTCTTCTCAAATTTAAGAAAAAGTAAAAATTTCTATCTGAATATAAAATTCGGTAGCGGTACATCGGTAGAAAATCGGCGAAATCAGTAGGTTTGGGAACACTGCTGCTACCTGCTACGCTGCAACTGACGTCACTCCCTGGCCGAAGATCGAGCGACCGTGCGCAATATGTTACCTCTGTAGTTTATTATACCATGGTAAACGCTGTCTTCTCTGAACTGTTGAGGTGGAAGACAGTGATAGGCGCCGGAAAATGGAAAAATATATAAAAAATTTAGACAGTGATGATACACTTTCAGAAGGAGGGGCAAAAAGGAAGGACAGATATAAAGACAGCGAGGAAGAAGATAACATTTGCAGAAAGAGCAAGAAGTTCTCGAGAACACCAACAAAAACTCCAGAGAAAAAAAATGAGGCAACAAAAATTGATCAATTACTAATAATGATGAGCCACCTTACCGATGATATTAAGGAAATAAAAAGAAATCAAAAAGAATGCAAGGAAACGATAGAAAAGCTCATAATGGAAAACAGAGAGCTGAGAAAAGAAAATTTGGAACTAAAACAAGAAAATATAGAGATCAAGGAGGAACTCAGAGAAATAACAAAAAACATGGAAGTTATGGAAAAACACCGACGAATAAATAACATAGTTATGAACGGTCTAAGGATAGACACATATGAGCAAGCAGAGTTAAAAGGAACAATCAATAATTTCATCAAATAACATATAGGGGTAGAGGTTAAAATAAGGAATGCTCACAAGTTAGGCGAAAAAACATGCCTAATTGAATTAGAAAACCAAGAAGAAAAAAGAAAAATAATGGAAAAAAAGCACAAGTTAAAAGAATTTAAAGAGTACAAAATATATATCAACGAAGATGCAACCATAAAAGAACGAGAAATACAGAAAACAATTAGAAACATTGCTCAAGAAGAAAGAAATAAAGGAAATGAAGTAAAAATTGAAGTAAAAAAAATATGGGTGAATAACAGCGAATGGAGGTGGAATGACAAAGAAGGCGCAATGTCTAAAAAAACATCAAAAAACTAGCAACTAAATGTACTACTGGAATAACGTTGACGAAACAAGCACAGAACAAGGTTAAGGAAAATACAAAAAAGGAAAAAAGAGTACAGAAATGAAAACTGAACCAAAACACAAGAAAACGTTGCGAAAAGAGCACCTACTTTTAGGAACATGGAATGTAAGAGGCACATATGAAGAAGGCAAACTTAAACATTTAGCGAGACAAATCGAAAAGTTCCATTTTGACATAGTAGCTTTACAGGAGACGAAACAGCTGGGAAATGATATATTCGAAATAGAGGATACAATGTTTTTCAACAGCGGTGGAAAGAATCGAACATTAGGCACAGGTTTTATGATAAGAAAAGAGCTAAAAGAAGCAATAGTAGAGTTAAAACCAGTATCAGACCGCATATGTAGTATCAGGTTCAAGGGGAAATACCAAAAAATCACCCTCATAAATATTCACGCACCTTCAGAAGAAAAAGATAATGATATTAAAGAATGTTTCTACAATGAATTAAACAGAACAATAGAAAATATACCCCGATATGATATATATATATATATATATATATATATATATATATATATATAAAATAGGGAAGGAAGAAGTATTTAGACCGGCAATAGGAAAATATAGTAAACATAATGAAACTAATGAGAACGGACAATTCCTGATAGATTTCGCAAGAGAAAAAAATATGATCATAATGAGCACATATTTCGAAAGAAAAGAAATACACAAGGAAACATGGATATCGCCAGATAGAAAGACTAAAAACCAAATAGACCACGTGCTCATCGAAAAAGAGGAACAGCAATGTATAAAGAAGATAAGAACATACAGAGGACCAGACGCTGACTCAGATCACTACATGGTGGGTATCAAAATTAAGCAACTGATACCAGAAAACAAAAACAAAATAAATAAAAAGAAATGTATACATAACCCAATTCGATTAGCAACAAAAAAAGAGCAAGAAATATACGAGGAAACAATGGAAAGAGAACTAAAAAAGATACAAATAGAAGAGCAAACTGAGAACAAATGGGAAAACATAAAGCAAATAATGAACAAAGCAGCAAAAGAATGTGATAAACAAGAGAATAAAAAGATGAAAGACTGGTTCGACATAGAGTGCCAAAAAGAAATAGAACTAAAAAAATCATTAAGGATGGAAATGATCACGAAAGAAACAATAGAGACAAAGAATAGATATAGGGAGCAAAGACAAAAAGTAAAGAGAGTGCTGAGAGAAAAGAAGAGAAAACACATAGAAAATAAGCTAAAAGAAATAGAAGAGAATTACAGAAATAAAAAACCTGTATCAAGGTGCTAGAAATGAAAAAAAAAGGTTTCAAACAAAAACCCATATTCGTTAAAAACAAAGCAGGAAATAATATAAGCGGGGAAGCAGAAATAGTCGAAAGATGGAAAGAGTATTTTGATGAATTATTAAATGGTAATAATAAGTCAAACCAAAGAGAATATATGGAAGCAGAAGCAAGAATTGAACACATAGACGACATAGAAGATAATTCACCCAGCAAAAAACAAATCGAGGAAATCATAAAAAATCTGAAAACAACAAATCCCCTGGAAGTGATAATATAACAGCAGAGATGATGAAATATGGTGGAAAACTGCTAAATAATTGGATATGCAAGATCATAAAAGACATATGGATAAAAGAACGAATACCAGAAGATTGGAAGGAAGCCATTATTTGTCCATTACACAAAAAAGTAGACAAAACAGAATGCAGTAATTACAGAGGAGTAGCGTTACTAAATACCATATATAAAATCCTATCAAAATCGATAAAAGATAAGCTGGAAAAAGAAGCTGAAAATATAATAGGCGAATACCAGTGTGGATTTAGACGAGGGAGAAGCACAACGGACCAAGTATTCATAATAAGAGAGTTACAAGCAGAAAGCTATGAACACAACTTACCAACGATAGCGCTATTCATCGACTTCCAGCAAGCATACGACAGAATAAAAAGGAAGGGATTAAAAGAGACCCTTGAGGAACTGGGAGTTAGCAGAAAGTTGCGTAACATGATACATCTTACTTTAGAGAATACAGAAAACAGAGTCAAAGTCAACAATCATGCATCGGACAAATTTATAGTAAACGAAGGATTAAGGCAGGGCGATCCTTTGTCATCATTACTCTTCAATTTATGCCTAGAAAAAATAATGCGAGAAGCGAGAATTAATAGAGAAGGACTCCTATATCATAAAAGACACCAAGTTTTTGGCATTTGCGGATGATATAGTGTTGCTGGCAAGAGGAAAAAAAGAGCTACAGGAGATAGTACAGAGAATAGTAAAAGCAGCAAAGAAAATGGGACTTTACATAAATGAAACTAAAACAAAATGTATGCAGTGGACAGATGATCAGTTTAGGGATGGACAAAAGTTTAAAGTAGAAGTAGAAGAAAGATTATCATACGAATTCGAAATGGTGGAAAGATTTACATACCTAGGTACAATGATATCACGTAAACCTAACATTAAAGAAGAAATACAAGCTAGAATAATGGCAGGCAATAGAAGTGTACATGCGCTTAGTGGAATGTTGAAAAGCAAGTTTTTATCAAGAAAGGCAAAAATACAGTTATACAAAACAACTATACAACCAATAGCAACATACTGCAGTGAGACGTGGACAATTGTCAAAAAATGAACAAAATCTACTGGAGATATGGGAAAGGAAAATCTTGAGGAAGATATATGGAGGAATAATAAGGGACGGTTTATGGATAAGAAGATCAAATGATGAGTTAAAGAAATTATATAATCAACCTAACATAATAGGAGTCATAAAGGCACAGAGACTAAGATGGCGAGGTCACCTAGAAAGGATGCCAAACACGAGGACTCCAAAAAGGGTACTAAACTACAATATAACTTCAAAAAAGAGTAAAGGAAGGCCAAAAAATAGATGGAATCAGGAGGTAGAAAAAGATATGGAAGAAATTGGATTAGACGGCCAGAAAAGAAAAATAAATAACAAGAAGGAATGGAGAAAAGTCACATATCGAGCCAGAGAAGATCTCAGTACATAAAGGAAAGCGAAAATGAAGAAAGAACAAAATTTTTTAAGCCATGGGCCTCTAAGGCCTTTAGTGCTATTGTATATATATATATATATATATATATAATAGAAAAACAATTCAAGAAAATAACAATAATAGGAGTTAAATGATCTTAAATGTCAAGCCCTTTCAATTGGATATACGAGAAATTGACCCACAGATCCAAGCAAGGAGAAAAATATGCAAAGGAGATAGTTTCTGTACTGATCAACAATGGCGATGTCGTTAAGGAAAAGTGCCATTGTTTAAAAAGGGAAAACCAAGACGACATAGTCAAATATATTAGAATTCGACTAATACCTTCACTGAATGTTCTGTAGAAGGTATTTAGAAAATTATTTCTCACAAAACTTAGATGGACATCAATCAAGAAAACAAATAGATTTAAGGATACGTACAGGCTGTCCCAAATTGGTATGTGCAGGGATACCGAAAATAAGTAAAATAATTAAACAAAAATTTTGTTTAGGGGGTCAAATAAGAAAATAATAATACCAACTTGTTTTTTTTGGTGTAGGACACCCTACATATTTTGTCATTTTTCGTCTACATTTTTAATGCTCTTTCACCTAAAATGACACATATATCTATTTTCAGCTGTTGAAGCAAAATATACTGTTTATTTGACATAGCGTTAAACACAGAAACAAAACACTAGTAAAGATTCTAACATTTTATTATTCGGATACTAATCTTTTTCTCAAAATTTCTCTAAATTTCTCAAAACCAGGAATAACAAACACATCTACCATCAACAAAAACTACTTAACCACCAGAATTAATTTAAGAAAAATATTAACATTATAACATAATAATAAATGTTTCCCCCGTTGTGAATATTTGAGGATTTCTAGTGAACTAGGATCATAACTTTCAATCTACCGATTATGAAATTTTTCATTTAAATAATTTTTAACGAATCAAGTATTATGGGCAGTTGCTCCATCATGTTGGAACCAAAATGTATTCCTCTCAATATTCTTCATGAAAATATCTTTAAATTCGTTTCTAAGATACCTATTATCCGACAGCAGTTAGTTTATCATAAAATACATGATAAACTATTTTATTATGTTTCACAAATCAACTAACAACGCTTTGAGTGCGCACTTTTTAGGAATAATGTATACCGCAGTCGCAGTCTTCTTTCGATATTGATAGCCAATTAGATTGGTGTAGGTGATCCAAATATTATACATATTCCGAAACCATCTTCAATTCTTTCTATTCCAGAAATTTTACAACCGCCTAGTGAAATGAAAATAACCACAATTGCCGATAAGACAATTTCCACTAAAACTTCAACTGTTAAACCATCGGAAGAAAAGGACCCACAAGCTTCACTTAAAATCACGAAAGATTTACCTGTTCATCCGTGATAAGAAGCATTGACGAAACATTATCTTCCCCTATCGAAAATTTAAATTTAAATACCTAATTTACTTCCCCACCCATATCTCACAAAATCAAAACCCAGAAATCAAAAAAATCCAAACGCACAGCACCAACCTCTGATTATCTGATTATCTTAAATGATTCAGTGTGAAAACTCCACATCACTTTGCATAATTTTCAACTCTATATTACAGTGAAATATTGATGGACTATTCCATTGCCTACCTATGTTACAAATCATTCAATCAGAATACTCCCCTGAAATAATATGCCTACAAGAAACTAACCTTACTCCTTCCAATATATACTCACCAAATGAAAAGATAGAACGAACACCAATCGCGCTAGTGGAGGAGTGGCAATCTTGGTAAAAAATTCAATAGACAATAGACTACGAAGCCTTTCCTTACTTGCTTCCTAACATACAGATTGAACGAAATAAATTCGGAACATAGGAATATAATGTATTTCGGCTCAATTCTGCTGTAGCTGGTTGGCCAACAAAAGATTGTCAAATAATTATATTATAAAAAATCCCATATTTCAGCGGGCTGCTGGATTCTGAACTCATAAAAATTGAAAGCTACACATAAATCTACGATTTTATTATGCTGTCAAACCAGTTATAGTCCAGGAAATGTAACATTTCACCTCGCAATTTTTTCGTGCGGCGTGGATTGACTTGAAATTTAACAGAAGGTAGGTAATAGCCTAAGGATCAAAATCTATATCGAACCAAAGTGCGCCAAAGCCTAGGGGGTGGTTGCCACCCCATCTCCGGGGTGAAATTTTTTTTACGTTTTAACTACAGGTTTCGATTAGAAAAGTGATTCTAAACAAAAAATGTGCTATACATTTTTTTATAAAATGATATTTTTCAAGTTATTCGCGATTTAAAGTAACAACTTTTAGACGAAAAAATCCACGTTTTTAATCGATTTTTCGCGAATAACTCGAAAATGGTGCATTTTATCAAAAAAATTGTAGAGAACAAATTTGTAGCTTTTAAAAAGACAAATACAATTACAAATACAATATCAATGTTCAGCGGTTTTCTTCAAATGCCAAATTTGGAAGAAAACTCACAAAACGTTTTTTAAAGAGCATAAATAGACCTATCATAAAAAAAATAAGGTCAATACCTCATTTTTTACGAAAAACTCGAGGAAAACAACAACCTAACCACCCCCATAATTAAAATCGATCTTCACCCTTCTGCAATTCCCTTTGTAGATGTATTGTTAATACGTCCAAGAAGTTTGACCCATTTAAAATGCTTAGTTTTCGAAAAAAGTACAGCTTAAAGCGAGAAACGATTTACAATTTCATATTTTTTACCCTTCGTTTTTTAAATATGCCCGAAAATACTGAATATATGAAAAAAATAAAAATTACCAAATTGTAGCTTTTTTAATGACTAAAATTATCCTTTATTTAGATTTGTTGTACAATGAATATTTGGCGAGATATAGCCGTTTAAAGCATCGATTTACGATCAAGCACCATCTTTTTCGAGCCCTTTAAACTCACCCCATTTAAAAATCAAGGGTTCCAAAAAGATTTAATTCACAGATCCTTGTAGCTATTAAAAACCTCTACAAATCGTTTTTGAAGAAACATCTATCGTTAAAAATTAAAGGAAATACGTTAAATAAATTAATTTTAATTAATTTAATTAGTTAATTTTTTTTCCGGAAAATTCCATTATTATAGTACAGTACATTTCGGAGCATAATAATCTACAAAACCGGTATATTAGCTAGTGGGGCGTTATACATTCGAAATTTTAAGCGTTCTTATTTTGAAATCCCATACAACAGAATAAAACATCTGCTCATTTGTCTATGGCTTGGCAATGAAAATATCAGAGCAACAGATTGGGGATGGTTTTCCAAAGATGGTTTGTTATTACCCGTACGCATGAACAAACAACCTGCACCCGATAAATTTTTGAAAATTATTTTTTGCCAATGCAAAAAAGGATGCGGCGTTTCATATGGGTGCAGAAAAGTTGGTTTATACTGTAACTCTACTTGTTCTGGGTGCTCAGGTGAAGGGTGCAATAACAGTCCACCAATAATTGAGGAAGATGATGATGATGACATAGATCACATGAAGATGTAATTGATGACGAATAAAATTAATATTATAATTGTTTTACCTATAAATGTAAATATTTTCAACTATTTATGTAAATGTATAAGAATATATAGTGCCTTTTTATGTTGATAATTTTTTTTGTATTTAATTCTACTTTTTTCAATTTATATCTTACAAATTAGTTTATAAAAACTGCAATGTTGTAAAGGGTGATTTTCAAAAGTTGAAAAGTTGCAAAATTTTGGCAAAAAATTGTTTTCACCTATAGCACTCATAACAATTGATTTTTAAGGGTTGAAAATGTATGAATTTGTATTTTAAAGTATAAAAAACTCACTATTTAACTAATCCAAACCAAATTTCACTCATCTTAGGATTTGTAATATTATTTTACAATTTTTGAAAATTAGGGGTAGTTTTCACCCCTAAGAACAATCAGGGTTAGTCGACATGACATAAACTATAAAGCAGCGGGTGAATTGAGCTTAAATCCAAATTTTTATCCAAGTCGATCCATGGCGAAATCATTTTTTTAGAATTAGTAATTTTTTACATTAATCTCTAACAAGGGTTGCTTTTTAAGGATTGAAATATGATGGAACTCTATTCAAAAGTATAAAATAATCATTATTTAATTAATTCAAACCAAATCTTACCCATATTCAGGTTTAATATGTTATTTTATAATTTTTGACAATTAGGGGTAGTTTTCATCCCTAAAACCCTTCAGCGCACTTCGGTTCGATATAGATTTTGATCCTTGGGCTATTACCTACCTTCTGCTAAAATTTCAACTGGATACATGCAGGACGAAAAAATTGCGAGGTTTTAACTTTTTTCGAGCTTCAATTCCTGAACTATTACGCCTCCTTAGACAAACCCGTCTTACGCAAACAACTTTGTTGCGAGACAGATAGTTGAACGATAGTTTATACAATGTCTATACCCAGGTATGGATTTATTTTTGTCCAAGTTTTATATTGGTCCTCTATTTTAAATGCAGTTCAAACAGACATGTATTAAATTGTATGTTCCGTTTTAATTTGGTTCAATCTGTATAAGTTAGTTACGAAGACCTCCTCAAACTGCTTGATCAGATACACACACCACGCCTAATTTTTGGTGACCTGAATAGCCATAATACAATTTGGAGCTCACAAAATACAAATTTAAGAGGCCAAATATTAGAGAACATTATTACAGATTTTCATTTAAACTTTTTAAATGATGGCAACCCTACTAGATTTAATATATCGACAGGTGAATCATCAGTCCTAGATCTTTTTTTATGTGATCCTAACTTAGCCATAGGTTTAGACTGGGAAGTACTGCCTTTTACATATGGAAGGGATCACTTTTCCATAGTTATTACAAATCTCAACCATGTGCAGAAACATCAAGAATTTAGTCCAAAGTGGAAAACTAACAACGCAGATTGGGATTAATTTTCTCAATATATTGATAGTCACATATCTAGGGCCCAAATAACCAATGATATTGAAGAGACCATTAAATCACTCAATAGCATAATTTTAGAAGGTGCTATATTGTACATTGGTAAAACAAAACAAATACAGGGACGTACACCAGTACCGTGGTGGTCTAAAGAATGCGAAGGTCATAAAAAATATTAAATCTACTTTTAATAATTATAAGAAGCACAAGACACCGCAAAACAGAATTAATTTTAAAAAATTACAAGGCAAAAGCGCAGCTTACTATAACGCAAGCTAAAAGGAATTCATGGCAGAAGTTTGTATCGGAAATAATTAACACAACTAGCTCCAAGCAAGTGGAATCATACAGGCTAATCTCAATTACTTGTTCTATGTGCAAACTTATAGAAAAAATCGTTACCAGTAGATTAATGTGGACATTGGAACAAAATCGATTACTGATTACTGAGCAAAATGGATTTAGGCAGAATCGATCAACGACTGATAACATTCTGGAACTCGAAAGCGAAATATGGAATCGTTTGCAAGTAATAGAAAATGTATCGCGATATTTTTTGACTTAAAAAAATTAAAAAATGTCTTTAATACTGCCAGGAAATGCACAATTCTAAAAACTTTGTATAAGTGGAATATCCGGGGACGCTATTTATCGTTTATCAACAATTTTTTAACCAATCGGACTTTTCGGGTGTTTCCAATTCGTGCTCGAAAACTCACTGCTTAACAAATGGAGTAATGTATACCTTTATTCCGTATTTATAGCGTTTGTTTTTGAAATCATGGCGAAAAATCTGGCGCATACGTCATAGTACTATTGACTCACCCAGAGACAAATTTTTTTCGGGATAATAAATGGCTATCTTTCTGTTAAAAAAAAATCATGATTGGTATAGTTTTTATAAGACGATCAGTAGAATTTTGTTGGTCATTATTGGTAAAATGTAGACATTTCATAATTAATAGAAAACTGTCACGACTCAAGTGCTCAGCGAAGCATTATATATTAAACAGATAGTGATCCTTCCAGTAATCTTGTAATATATTTAACTCTATGGTTCCTGTGTGCAACACTAGTGCTAAGAAAGTCAACATTTCTTCGAATGTAACAGGTTTCCATCGTGTAACTCTGGACTTCTCAGTAATTCCTTTCGAACAAAAAAGCTCTTCAGCATAACGATTAGTTTCCTCAACAAATAAATTTACTGGTTCATTATCAACAATAAATCTACAAAAATCGATAGGTTCCTTATTGCCTGAAATTGTTTGTAGAAGTTGCTTTTTTTTAGTCAACTGGAACTTTTTCATTTCCCCGGCATATTGGATCACTGCAAAATACCATAAATAACATCATTTTTAACTCCGACTCTTGAATGGATATATTATCAATTGCACCTATAACATTTTTTTTGTAACAAAGTACCATAAAAATCAATTACCCATATTACCTTCCTCATCATCTGTATGCTCTTCCGAATTCGATTCACCCCAACTGCAGTCCCGACCACTTATATCAAAATATGAATAATCATCATCATCATCGGAATTCTGCAATATGTTTAAAAGTTCTTCTTCTGTTAAAGGTATTTTACGTTTTTTTGGTTTTGATGGACCTACCACATCATTATCCATATTTAGTTAAAAAAAGTAAAACTTAAAACGGCTAATAGTTCAAGTAGGTTATGTACTAAAAAACACGCTCACAGATTCACAAACACGTACCTCTAATGCTGTTAAAATACTAACGTGTTTATTTTCTGCACATGAGAGCCATGTGCAGTCAAAATATTAAAACCTATCTTCGTTTTCTTCTGATCTCCTATGATGATTTGAGTCATTCCAGTATAGTTTGTGTCAGTTAAATATTATTGCACTGGCTATGCGATCTTCATCGCTTCATCCTATTTAGCATTCTGATAATTGTATTCTGTTCCTCTCGGAGGAACCTGTAACTAGAGAGCGCGTCCCCAGGTGGCGGATAGGGGAATGCCCGACCCGGTTTACCGGTGGGTAGGAGGGAAATAAAATACCTCCCGTGGACCAACAGGTAATTCACCGAATAATTGCCGGTATAAGCAATCCCCCACTTATGACCAACGGCTGCGGGCGGATGAGTTAATAAGTGGAAGGGCACTCTTTTGTCCAAGGGTTGGGAAACTGGTCCTAAAGGCGGTTGAATCGAAAAATGTCAACGGCGTAAGGATGCAGAAGGCAACGGGGAACCACTGCATTAAAGACTGTTAGAGTACCCCTAGTAAAGTAATGAATGGCAAATGACAAGTAAAGTAAACAAACTTACTGATTATGGAGCACGGAATCCAAGATCCGGCAGGGGAGGAATAACTGTAGATCACAGGACCTCCCAGGTCGTAAACCAGAGAAATCCCTGTGGACTTAAGACATTGAAAATAGCAACCTGGAATGTCAGAAGTTTATATGCAAGTGGTAAATTAGCGAACGTACTGCTTGAAATGGAAAACCTCCAGATTAATGTTTTAGGTATAAGTGACTTACAGTGGCCAGGTTCAGGCAAACAAATTACAAATAATGGAACCATGTATTATTCAGGTAACAGCGAGGTCAATCATCGCTAAGGTGTTACTATCTTAGTTCAGTAAGGTCAATTACTCTGTGATAAGTTTTACTCCTTATTCTGATAGGATCTTATCAATACAACTACAGTCTAAAAAAGGTATAGTAAATTTTATTCAAGTTTATGCTCAGGGAAGAGTGGATGGATATGTGGGGGAATATGGTCTAGGAAATAGAAATGAACGTGGTGACCGTTTGATACAATTTTGCCAGACGGAAGAATTTGTAATAGCTAATACACTTTTTAAGCTACCAAAAAGAAGATTTTATACATGGAAATCTCCCGGTGATACAACGAATAGAATAATCCGAAATCAAATTGACTGTCCTTATTAGACAAAGATTTCCTAATTCTATACTGTCTGCCAAAACTTACCCTGGAGCAGACATCGCTTCAGACCATAACCCCATAGTAGTTACATTAAGAACCAAATTAAAACTGGTTAAAAAACCCACACAAAGTAGAATTGATATTAAGAGATTAAGGGAACCACAAACAAAGGAACAAACTGTAAAAACTCTTACTGAAAATCTACGTAATGCCCAAGAACTGAATAAAAGTAGCTATAACATTGATCGGAAATGGGAAAATATAAAAGTAGCAATAATTAAAATAGCAAATGAAAACTTAAAACCAAAGAATAGAAAACATAAAGATTGGATGACTGAAGAAATACTACTATTAATCAATGAAAGAAAATCATTCAAAACAAAATCCAATTAAATATAATGAAACTGATCGATTAATAAAAAAGAGAATAAAAGAAGCTAAGGAGAGACTGTTACATGAGCAGTGCCAAGAACTAGAAGAAATTGAGAAAAAATATGAATGACTTTTTTAACATGCATAAAAGAATTAGAGAATTAACAGGAATGAGAAAAACACTTCAAACTAGGCAACTAAGAGATGAAAGGGGTGCACTTATAACAGATATAAACCAAAAAATGCAGAGATGGACACAATATATAGCACAACTTTTTGAAGACAAAGAGAGAACAGAAGCACCAAAATAATTTAAGGATGATACTGGGCCTGACATTATACGAGAAGAAATTGAATATGCAATGAAACAAGCTAAAGGTGGTAAATCTCCCGGGCCCATGGACGTATAAATAAAGACCGGGCCTGATGAAGTTCATATCGAATTACTTAAAATCGTGAATACTGAATCTATTGATCTTCTTTTGGATCTATTCAATACCATATATAGAACAGGTATAATACCTAAAGAATGGCTCCAATCAACATTCATACTGCTTCCCAAAAAAGCCAATGCAAAGGAGTGCAATGAACATCGCACCATAGCCTTAATCAGTCATGTCTTGAAATTGTTTTTAAAAGTAATTCACAATAGAATACATAAGAAATTAGATGAAGGCATAAGTAATACACAAATGGGACTTAGGAAAGGACTGGGAACACGAGATGCACTGTTTGCAGTAAGTGTTCTTTCGCAGAGATGCTTAGATATTAATCAGGAAGTATATGCCTGTTTCATTGATTTTGAGAAGGCATTTGACAGAGTGCAGCATAATTGACCTAAAGAAATTTTATTAAATAAAAACATAGACAGTAGAGACATTAGAATCATCTGTAACCTCTATTGGAATCAAACAGCAAAAGTGAAAGTTGAAAACGAACTGACCAAGGATATCCAGATTCGCCGTGGGGTCCGTCAAGGGTGTATTTTATCACCCTTGTTGTTCAATTTATACAGTGAAGCCATCTCAGAATTAGCGCTTGCCGAGATCAGTGAGGGCCTTATAATAAACGGTGAGCCACTTAATAACATAAGATATGCTGACGACACCGTCTTTCTGGCAGGAACACTAGAAGAACTGCAACACCTTGCTGAACAACTAAATATATATTGCAACGATTATGGACTAAAAATCAATTTGAAGAAAACCAAGTTCATGGTATTTACAAAAGCACAAAACATCAAAGTTAAGCTAGTACTAGATAATACAGAAATTGAACAAATATCTTCGTACAAATACCTTGGAGCATGGATCACAGAAGATACTAATCAGACAAAAGAAATAAGATGCCGCATTGAAATTGCGCGGTCAACTTTTAAAAGAATGAGAAAACTTTTTTGTAATCGCAATATCAATATATCGCTCCGGATAAGAATGCTTTGATGTTATATTTTCTCTATCCTTTTGTATGGAGTTAAAGCTTGGACACTTAAAAAATCCAACAATAAAAACCTAGAAGCATTCGAAATGTGGTGTTACCGACGTATTTTGAAAATATCATGGATGGATCGCAAAACAAACGAACAAGTTCTCGAACAACTAGGAAAACAATGCGAAGTTTTAAATTCCATAAAAATCAGAAATTGGAATACTTGGGGCACATCATGAAAGGTGAAAAGTACGAACTACTAAGGAATATAATGCAGGGTAAAATCAAAGGTAGAAGAAGCGTAGAAAGACGTAAAATCTCATGGCTACGCAATCTCCGTGAATGGTTTGGATGCAGTTCAATTGAACTATTCAGGCGAGTAACCAATAAAATTATAATTGCCAGAATGATTTCCAATCTCCGATAGGAGTGGAACTTGAAGAAGAAGAATTGTATTCTCAATTAATCGTTTGGGTATAATTTTTGTCAGACAGATGTAGGATAAAGCCTAAATTTATGTTTTCTTAAAATTCTCCCAGCACTTATCTCTGAAATAACTATTTTCTTCTCAATTTGGTGTAAACTCAAGTTTTCAAAATTTCTCTTGCCTATTTGCCTCTTTTGCATGTGATGTAGCAATTCTTTTGACATTCAATATAATGCCAAATGCATATGGTATTTTTCGTAATTTGCAAAATTCATCTTTTTCTTGACAACACTTTTCGCCGAAACAGTAAATGTGACATAATACAGATGCCACATGCTTTGTTTTATTTTCCATACTTTTATTACCAAAGCCTACACGATGAAATGAACATTCTTACAAGATGCAACAATATGTTATTTTACATGAAAAATGGTCTTATATCGGATAAAAAATTTAATAAATTTAAAAAATTATAAATAGAAACGGAAAAGGTAATAAAATATAGTCTTATATTTTGTGACGATTTTATTTATAAAATATGAAATCAATAATTTCAAAATAATTCACTTTATCCAACACCAATTTATTCGACCCAACACCAAGCAGTTAAGTACAAACATTATTTTCAGGTAAGCTTGGTACGGATTTTATTTTTGCTAAGTAAAACTGTAAAAGGATTAGTATTCTCAAAATTTTAAAATGCCTTTTTCATTATATTTTTTTAAGTGCCTTTAACCGTCAACTGGTATGGTGATTTAATTATCTTTTTAAGGTATGCTGGGTCAATGGTGACCCACAAATAAAAAACCTACACGATTTTAAATACGCAAGAAATGGTATTTTTTAATTAGACTATTTTATTTATTAAACCTGTAGAAAACATATAAAACAAGAAAATAAAGGAAAACAGAATATGTACCTAATTATTATGAATTATTCATAAACATTATATTTCTTGTACGGTTATGTACAATAAATTGCAATATAAATTATGTATGCAAATCCCTAAACTGTTGATACGGGTGACTCAATGAAAAACAGATATTTGTCAACAAGTTTACAGAAGTATATAGGAAAACAATTTTAAATTGAGTATGACCACCAGGTATAAAGGTTGGAGCAGAATAGAATACAATAGTTGTGAGGGTTACTAATCCCTAAATAAGGTTGTCAGTGTCGGAGTGATGGAGGTTAACAGGTACTAATGAATTTGCAAGAAATGTAAGATGTTTATTTTATTGGTTATATATAACCAATAAAAGTTTAATAAGTACCTACCGATTTGCAAAATAAAGTTTAATTCTTTAGATAAAATAAAACGTTTTATTTTATCTGAAATGAGTGCATTCCACGAAGTAAGGGTTTCAACAATCAAACATTTAATTCTTTAATTCCAGGAATCTACGACAGTAATTGACTAGATAATTACCTTCTAAACTTATTCCACAGAAAATGTGATAGTGGGTTTTTCCATTTTGTAGGAAGGTCCAAGTGGCGTATTCAAAATTCTTAACAGTTCACTAAAAGTAGGCACTTCAGTTGCAAGGTGCAGTTTATTGTGTATACTAGTGTTATGGAAAATTTGGAAGTGCCGTGTAAACGCCGAAAAATTGGTCCTTTAACAGTTAATGAAAAAACATTAATATTAAATTGTTTTAAATCATTTACAGACAAACGTTTATGTGAAAGTGTTGATGAGACCGTTGAGTTAGTTAGCAGTACACTTGGTGTTGGGAAATCTACGATTTACAGAGTTATTGAAGAAGAGAAATATGGTAGTTTTCAAATGCCACGTAATGCTCCAAGGAAACCAAAATTTCAAATAGAATATCATTTTAAAGAAGGACTTCGACGGAAAGTGCATGAATTCTTCTTTAGACAAGAATTTCCAACATTGGATAAAGTTCTTGTCTCAGTTCGAGATGATAAGGATTACCCAGAAATGAGTCGAAGTACGTTATGGAAACTTTTAAAAGAAATAGGCTTCCGCTGGAAAAAGAATCCCAGAAAGTCTATTTTATTAGAAAGAAGCGATATTGTCATATGGAGAAGACATTTTCTAAGAACCATAAAGGAAATGAGAAACCAAAAAAGAAAAATATTTTATCTTGATGAAACATGGATCAACGAGGGTCATACACCAAATAAATTTTGGCAGGATGAAACTGTTTAAACTACTGGTTTAAACCCATCATCAGGAAAGGGACGCAGGCTGATAATAGTACACATTAACAGTTCAGACGGTTTTGTTGAAGGTGGTTTATTAACTTTTGAATCAACTCGTACCGGTGACTACCATGAAGACATGAACGCTGATGTCTTTCAAGAATGGTTCGAACAAATGACAGATCTTCTTCCTAAGAACTGTGTAATAGTAATGGATAATGCAAGTTATCACTCCAGACTTATAGAAGGACTGCCCACACCCAAGTGGTTAAAAAAAGACTTGCAGAATTGGCTGAGTTCAAAAAATATTACGTACCATCCCGGATCTATAAGAAAGGAACTTTATTCGTTGTGTGCCCTTCATAAAGAAAAATTTAAAAAATACGAAATTGGTGAAATTGCCAAAAATCGTGGAATGACAGTACTTAGATCCCCACCATATCATTGTAAATTAAACCCGATTGAACTGGTATGGGCACAGATAAAGAGTGAAGTTTCAAGAAAAAATACCACTTTTAAAATTCATGATGTTAAACAGTTGTTTTTGGAGGCCGTAAATAATGTAAAACCTGAAAACTGGGAAAAGGCAGTAAATCACCCTATTAAAGAAGAGGAAAAAATGTGGAAGCTGGACAATATTACTGATAAAATGATCGAGCCAGTTATTATAAATCTTGGTTCTGAAAGTTCATCTTCTGAATCTGATTTGGATTTGTAACAAGTAGCTGTAAGTTTTATATTAATATTTTTATTCATCTATTTAACATACCTTAGACGGTTTTAAAAACTCTTTTTCTCTTTTGTAATTTTTAAAAATAAAAAAAAATGTGAATTTTTTAAAACCCTTTTTAATGTAGGCCAGTCAGTTCTAATATAGTGTGTGATAAAAGAGGTCACTTTTGTTTACATACACATAACACTTTATAACACTGAAATAATTCATTTATTTTTTACAATTATTCAAAGTAATTTTTCAATTAATCTTGAGCACGCCCATGGAGTGGTCGAAGGTACCAGTTAAAATTATGCTAATTACTCTCTTGTTCATAAAAATAAACTATAACTAAATAATAATTGAAATATTTAAAAAACGTAAATATAATTAGGTACTCCTTTTTTCAACTTATTTTTTTTCATCCTATAAAAAAGAAATAACACATTAAGAATTTTTGTCAAAAAATCCAGGGTATTTTGTACCTTGAAATTATTTGAAGACTTAATCCGCCGCACACTGCAAACATTTCACGACTTCAATGCTATGCTCCTTACAAATACCCTTAGTACATACTGAGCACATTTTTGAATGTTTGTTGTCGTTAGAACACATGTGGCATCGCCGTCTTTTCTTGTCATGGGGATTATGTTGTCTGGTTTGCTCTGCAGGTAGTCCAATAAAACGCCTTATTATACCTCGAAGGTCAATTGGAATATTTCTTATTTCAGCCCTCATTTGAAGGTGGTCCTTGTCCTTGATCTTGAATATTTGGCCTTATTTGGAACTGGTAACTTAATAAGGCCAGTTTCATTTTTGAAGGAAATTGACGTGGCTAATAAGTTTTAAACCTAAGAATTAAAGAATAAATTTAAAGTTAGTGAAATAAACGTTTACTCATATTAAAAATAAAAACTTGTCAATACATTAAGTACATATATCGCACATTAACGAGAACATACAAATATTTTCTTGTCGTTTTTTGTTAATCCTATACATTCCTCGTGGATATACTTATTACAACAAACACACTTGCGCATATCAGCCACTCTATCTTCATCACATAAGAAACAGTACCATGAATCTTTTTTTAAATTCGATTTTGGTTTTGCTGAGCTATAAGATTGTGCACTAAATAAATCTCTGGTAACTTCTTGTGCTTTCGCATTAATGGCCTGCCGAAGTTTTTTTGTTGATATTTTTAACTCCGATATAATCAGTAATCCACTGGAACTAAAACTTGCATTTAGTTCTTCACATACCTCTGTCTCACTTATTTTTGCAACTTTATTTTTATCATATTTATTTGACGTATAAACTGCATCACTATAATCCTCGCTGGAAGCTTTACCACTTGTGTAAGACCCAGATAAGTCACTGTCTTCATCTGAGATTAGGTATGAAAAACTTTGGTGAGTTCTTTTTTTTTTTGGTAATTTTCCTTTTCTCACTGCTCGATAATGCTTTGCTTTTATTATATTTGTTTACACCGCTGCAGGATTGCTGTTCTTAAAAATTTGTATTTTTTTTTACAAGTTGTTTTAATTTCTGGTTGGGTTGTAGGATTTTCTTGAAAATTTTCGGCAATGGTTTCAATCTCTCGTTGTGTCAGACAACTAGGTGCAAAGGCAGCATCCGTAATAGCATTTGGATTGAATGGTCATATTCCAGTTGCTTCAAATTCAGAACAATATTTTTTTGCGTCATTGCGTTTTTCCAAACCGGCGTAAATATTTGCCCGAATCTTGCTCGGTTTATAGTCCGTTCGTTATTATGGTTCACCCAAAAATTTAACACCTCCTCATCCCGGTAAGATTCAAAACTCATGAAGACTGCTTTATCGAGTGGTTGAAGCTCATGGGTGGTGTTGCACGGTAGACAAGAGTTACATCTTTTTTTATTGCAGCTTCTACAATTCTAATGTCTAAATAAGATGAAGCTCCATTAAAAATTAAAAGGGCTGGTCCAGGATTTTTGAATCGACAGTAGTGATCTAACCACTATATAAATGCATCTGCTGTCATGCTTACTTTCTTGGTCATTTTAATTGTTGTTTCTGCTGGAAGATTACAATAACATTCTGGTTTAACTCGTTGCCCTTTCATAATGATAAGTGGCGGAATGCTGTTGCCGTTGCCACATGTCACGATTGTTACATTTTCGCTGTGCTCTGGTGCAACGATATCCACCCTTTTAGCACCTTTACTAGCCAATACAGTTTGTTGGTGATGCAGTGTAAGCTGACGCCCTTTTTCGTCCATGTTGTAAATTTGAGCAGGTTTCTATGCGAAGTCTGTCGAATATTAAATGTAAGTGCTGCCTTATGAACAGCCATGCAATTTCGTATGACATTCATTGCAGCTTCAATGGCCTCTTCGGTCCACTGTGCCCTTTTCCTGGTGTACATATCTGCAAAGAAAAAATAGTTTAAACGATTATGTGAACAAATTGTTTACAATGTCAACCAGCTCTTAATAAGGCCAATCAATTGGCCTTATTAGGGCACTGTTTACTTTTCTATTTAACATAAAAAAAAACAATAATAAAAAGCAATATAGCGAAAAAACAGTACCAGTTTCTAAAAGAGTATTAATTTTCTACTGATTTACAAAGAAATAATATTTGGTATATATTATTTAAGTAACTTTATAGTGATTTTATAACTTACCTAAAATTTATAACCGAACTTCGGCACCGTAGTAAACACGTGTCTAGTATATTCGCGCTGCTGTTTGATACTACCGACTGAATGGCGTAGACGATTTTGACTGGCAAAACGATTTACAGTGACATATAGTATATAATATCAATATTTAAGGAAATAGTTACAATTGGCCTTATTAAGACACTGGCCTTATTTGGCGTCACTACCTTATACATCACATATCACCGCAGGTATGCGTGTTCTGATTGTGTTTTCTTTTCAAACATTTCCACAGACGGAGGTATTTTTGACCACTTGTATTTATTCTTTTTAAAAAATACTGCCCTACTGCTTCTAATTCTTCCTTTTTATCTTTTTCAACCGTATCGCATTGTTCTTGAACAATTTCATTTTTAGCTTGCCTCTTTTCTGATTCCTCTAACACTGAATAACTGTCATGATCGCTTAATTCGCTCTCATCACACGAATAGTCACTAAATATAAGCGTTTATCCTCTTCTTCAAGTTCTTGTTGTTCACAGTCAAACAAAAATAGTATCACTAAAGGTATACTGGATCAAATCTGGTCCGAATTCTTGTGTTTTCAGAAAACAGTCGCCCGCACGCACAATAGTCAGAGGTGAACTGAGAGTACCGTACAAAATATGAGAATTCATAATTGACCAGTACCGCGCTGTTAGCAATATTGGTTAAATTATAAAACTAAATTTGGCCGGGTCAATATTGACCCATCATACCAGTTGAGGGTTAATATGAGGTCAAATATAAACATTGTATTTGCAGAGTATCCCCACCGAATGAAAAGTGAGAGAGTAGTGGCTTAGTGAGATCCTCTAAAAAAATTATTCTTCACCAACAAAACCATTTATAATATATCTATCAAAAGTTCCAATAAAGTTTTTCAAAATTTCTCTTAATAAAAAAAAACCTATAACAAATACTGTGTTAAACATTTTTCAATAATTGCCAGTATCTTGTTAACGTCAGGAGCTATTGATGGTTTGATTAAGCAATCATTACTTTAACAAAAAAAAGTGGAACAATAGGTGGTACTGTAGCGGAGCTTGACACTATGTTTTCTGTATTTTTAAAATTAAATAAAGTAATTTTACTGTTTATTTATTTTTTATATTTTAAACAAATTCAATAAATTATTGTTTGTTCCTAACGCCGCCTGTTAACACGTATTAACAAAGCATTGAAGCATGCCATGTTAACTTATGAAAAATCTGTCAAATTCAGACCATATTCGCTCCGTGCGTGACTGACGAGACACCTACCGCCTTCATCTGGCAATTTGGAGTCCCAATTTTCAGGTTCAACATATGACATATGTTTGACATTGTTAAATACATGCGAAATTGACAATTATTAATAAATTAGTTTTCAACTATATTTTTTCAGTTTATGTACAAAATAAATGTAGTATTAAAAACTGGGTTTCTCAAAATTCATCATAATATATTTTTTCAACTCCAAACGGAAAAGAAAGGGAAAAATCTAATACTGGCAAATCAAGTTTTTCACGCAAAAGAGCATATAATTAAAAACAATAATAGTAAAAGTTATGATATAAAAGCTAAAGTCATCTGCAGTTAGCTTGAAGCCTTATGAAATATTATTCAAGGTAAATTATTTAAATTTTTCCTATTTCAATTGCATAAAAATAAAATTATGTCATATTTACTTTTTCATATTAATAGCATGAATTCATCTTTTTCTCTTCTCTAATTTATATTTATTCTTTGGGAACCTATAAAAACTATACTCACTGTTTTTGCTATTATTAGCACAATTAAATACGCAACATGTATTTCCACACATTTTTGATAAAATTTATGCGTAAAAATAATTTGTCCAATATTCCAATTTTGTCATATTTCGCAGCTACGCACGCTGGCATCGTTTCAATGTACCCCTACCATGGTCACGCACGGAGCGAATATACTAATAAAATATAAATAAATATCATTTGATAAAGTAAAGTAAATTTAATTATGATATAAACTAACTAATATGTTTACAAATAATAATTGTTTTTATATAAAATTATTTTAAAACGAGAGTTATGATAAAAATTTAATGATTTAATGTTGTTATTAATCGGATGACATTTATGACTTTTATTAAATTTTGAAAATCGTTACGAATCAAATCTATTAGTGGCAGATATTGTAGTTGGCAGAAATCTATTGTTTCAGATTCCATATCAGTTCTTACAGCCATTAACCAACCTTTTTTTCCAACCACATACTCCAATCCCGACATAATATTAATTAAAAAATTAGTGAAACACTTAAAAGAAAATAAAAAAAAAAATGTGATATTTATATGAGCCAAAGCACACAGTGGAATTAAACATAATGAACATGTTGACCAACTAGCCAAATTAAGTATTTATTCAGTGGATACCACAGAATATCTAACCAGTATTTCTGATTTGGTTGCTACACGCAAGGCAGTCTTGAAATATAAATGGAGTGACCTATGGTCTGATTTTTATTTTACCAACCCAAATAGATACACTTCTTTACACACAACTGTTCCTGTTGAACATTGGCATAGAACTTATAATGTCCCTAGGCGTTATATAACCACTATATCTAGGCTAAAATTTGGACATGCTTGTTTTCCTGCCCATCTTGTAAGAATTCATGTGATTGAGAGTAAAAACTGTGTGGAATGTGGAATAGAAGGCGACCTAGATCATGTACTTTTTGGTTGTGCCAAATATATTTTGGAATCCACCGTTTTATATAATAATATTGTTTATATTACCCGTAAATCTCTGTTTAACGTTTTATCTGACCTAGCGACCCAAAATAGATTAATTTATGATTGCATAATCGATTTTTTGACCAAATGTAATATTTTTCTTTAGTTAAAAAAATTGTTTCTACTTTTTACCTTTGTTTGCTCTCCTTTATGTTTAATCCTATTTACCGTGGCCTAGTTTTCCTGTGTATGTATATATTATAATGTCCTGATGGGCCCCTGGACATGAAGCGAGTGACCCATGTTAATTGTATGTGTTTATGGATAAATATGTATATATATATATATATATATATATATATAATATATATATATATATATACAGGGTGTCCCGGAAAATAGTGTGTTCCTTAACGATATGTGCAGATTACAGCATTTAAAACAAAAAAGTCTTATAACATTTTTTTATAAAGTTAACCGTTTTCAAAAAAAAAATAATTTTAATCGATTGGATTATTGTTCGCAGAAAAGGAAATATAGCCGGCAACGTTGCGTTCCTTGTTATTCTTCGTTATTTACTGTAAATCAGCTATGATGAATCATCGATCATTAGGCGTAATATGTATTGATACTGATAACAGTGATAGAGAAAAAGCATATATTTGTTTTTATTAAATATTTAATAATTAAAGTTTGAATACTGTTTTTACATACGTGGAAAATTATTATTACAATAAATGTTCGAAATAACCACCATTTGCACAGACACATGCATTTATTCGACGAATCCAATTATTCTTAATATTATAAGTATGTAAATTATTTCTGATTATTTCAGCAGCATCAAAAATTCGTTGTCGCAACTGAGCTTCTGTTTTAATTTCATCCTGGTTGTCGTATACTAATGATTTTAGATGTCCCCAAAAATAAAAGTCCATAACATTGCATCCTGGTGTTCTGGGTGGCCACAGAACGTGTCCATTTCTACCGATCCAACGACGAGGATAAGTGATGTCCAGGAAATCTTTAATCTGTCTCGTAAAATGTGCTGGAGCCCCGTCATGAAGAAACCACATTTCAGAGCGTATTTGTAACGGAACGTCTTCAAGAAGTATCGGTAGAACATGCTGCAAAAAATTTACATAGGTTTCTCCATTCAATCTTCTGGAAAGTTCGTACGGCCCAATCAGATGGTTACCAATAATCCCAGCCCATAAATTTATACTAAATTGTTTTTGAAAATTTGTCCTACGTATAGCATACGGGTTTTCATCATTTCACACGTGACAATTGTCAAAATTAAATACACAATTTCTTGTAAAACAAGCTTCATCTTGTTTCAGCGTTCAACATAAAGTCTAACAGCACTATTACTGTCACAGTGAGCTTCACCGTACGTAATTAACACATCGTGATACTCGCGAATCGAAAACATGACAATACTATATTCTTTAGCTACGGGTAATTACAACTGTTTACAAATAATGTACCTTCTCTGTATCAAAATAAATTAAACTATCAGATTCTACCCATACCTATTGGAGCGCAACGTTGCCGGATGTATTTGCTTTTCTGTGGATACTAATCAAATGGATTAAATTTAATATATATATTTTTTTTGAAAACGGTTGACTTTATAAAAAAATGTTATAAGACTTTTTTGTTATTAATGGTACGCTCAGCCCATACCTTTAAGGAACGCACTATTTTCCGGGACACCCTGTATATATATATATATATATATATATATATATATATATATATATATATATTTTCTTTTCTTTTCATTAATGTTTGTATTAATTTCTCAACTTTATATTTATCTATTTTAGTCTATTCGATTGCAAAGAATTTTAACTGCGCCTAATAAAATTTAAACATCATGTAACTGGCTGTATGGCAAACTGCCATGGCCATTATAAAGAAAAAAAAATGAATTGATCGAGAGTAGTAATCGATGTCAAGAACTGCTATTCTATGACGCTACCCGTCAAGATGCCTTCTCGTGACGCTCGCCTCAGCATTTTACTGTAGAGAAAAGTAATAAAACGCCAGTATAGAAGGTTGGCTTCAAAAATATGTCATTACATTCTAACTACTTTTTTCTATCTTCCCTAGTTTTCGGTATATCCTTCGGTATACCCTATAAATTTTAGCTTGGACTGGTAGTTACTATACAAGAAAGTACACGTGTACATATACAATATTAATTGTAAATTTAAAGTAAGAGTTTTCACACGCAAGGGATCAACAAGATAACTGCATCAATTAAAAGGAATTTTTAATAATTTATTTCTAAAATTTGTATAACAGTTTTTAATCAACATTTTCAAACAGTAAGTATTTTTCCGACAAAGACTTAAAATTTTCCCAAACTGAATTAATCGACTATACACAATAAAACATATTTATAGTGTCAGCCAAAAAAATTAAATTTTACAGAAATAATAGTTACAATTTTGGTGAGAGCGTTTTGTCAGTTTAAGTTTTGGCGAGAGCGCTATTCTCGTTTTTAGAAATTCAGGCGAAACGACCAAGACATCTCCACCAACGGTAGTTTATTACGATTATCCGAACGTCGATCAACCGAATGGCCGGCTATCCGAACTCCCCACTTCCACAATTTTTACAAGACGCTGATTCATGCCACTCAGCATTTCACATAAATGAGAGGCTCATTTAATATCGGTTAAAATAGTGTATCCGTTACATTCATAAAATTATTGTCGGTTGTAAATATTCGTATATATCGTCCCTCGTATGGTAAAGTAACGAATCCGTAAAATTGAAATTTTACAGGAGAGCTAGAAAACATTTCAAGTTAATGTGAAAAATAGGGATATTAACCTAAATAAATGAAATTTTTGTATTAGATTCTATAAATGTGCCTTTATATAATTAACTTAATCTAAATTTCAATATTCTTTATCAAAGCAAAAAAACGCAGATTCGTTATTTATCTATTGCAAAATTATCCCTTAGTCCAATATACTTAGGCTAATATTAGTAAAGTATTGAATATACTTTAGTATTTATGTTATTTCCTACAATTAATTTAAAGCTTATATGCGAAAAAATTGATATACTTCACATAATAACATAGGTAGTAACTACTAATAATAATTTTATTGAAAGCTACTAGGAAACATAATACAAAATAAAAAAAAATATGAAAATAACAAAACCATGACCAAACACAAAACTCAAAAATTACAACAAAAAGCAATATAATTATATCGTGTCGTCATATTCAGATTATTTTGAAATATCTGGTTCAGGCAAGAGTATCCCTTATAAGAGTTTGGGTAGGAAGACTTTTATAAAATCCATGGTATGCACGTGGAATCTGTAGATCGTCGCATAACTTTTTCAGGTCTCTGTATTTGGCAATGGAAATGGGGAGGTGATTAGTATAAGGCGTAGCTGGTTTGAAGTTTGATGAACGACCTCGTTGTAATATTTGACAAAGGGTGTCGTTTCTTCATAGTTTGTTTTAACGAATACAGCATTTAGATCTGTTTCTTTGTACATAAATCAAACTGCTTTTAAAAATGGTAGACTTGTATTTCTGTTGTCTTCACCACGAAAACTACATTTATCTGGACAAAAATCCATAAATTCTTGGTGCGCTAAATTGTTAACTTTAAATGAGTGTGGTTTATTGCAAGCTGTTCTTATAACTTGAGTCCAACCTTCTGTTGTATATACTGGAACGTTCTTAACTTTTTGCTCAATTTTAGCATGTATTGAATCATACTCCATTTGACTGTGTCCCGGTTTAAAAAATCTACGGTCAGTTTTTTTTATATTTATATATATACATATATATATATATAATATATATATATATATATATATATATTACACCTCAATATAACGAACAAAACTACTAAAGTGACTAATTCCCCGAGAGTTGAACTGTTTTACGCATGGGTGTGGTTTTATTTACATTTTTTACAGTCCGTCCAATAATATAAAAATATTAATTCTCTTTCCGGTAAACTCACGAATTTGCGATATTCGTAATTTTGGACATGTAGAACTTAATTCCCAACGGTAAACTTACGAAACTACTTATTCGTAAGTTCACTGTTGCAAAAGTTGAAAGACGAGCACATACGTTACTTTAAACCAGTTAATTGTAAGTTTAATATTGAAGATACATATTCAATACTTTAACAGACTGTAAATCTAGTTGTTATATGTAATCCTAACTGGTTAATGCAATTTCGTGAATTTTGCAGATTCGCTACTTTACCATACATGGGAAGATATGTATTAGTCACTTCTAAGTGGCCGATAGGCAATACAAATACTTCTTGATAGAAAATGCCTAAACGTAAGCGTACCTTTCTATGAAAGATAAATACGATATTAATAAACTGTCAGGGGAAGGTGAATCTGCAACCAAGTTATTTAGTGAGTAGAAAGTTGGTAAATCTACTATTACAGATATAAAAAAAAAGACGAGCATAAGTAACTTTATGTTCTAGCTTGATTCTTCTGATGGATCCACAAGTCGTAAAACTATAAAATTTGCCTCAAACACGGATTTAGATGATGCTGTATATAAGTGGTTTGCTTAAAAAATATCCCAGGGAGAACCTATTTCTGGTCCGATTCTGTGTAAAAAAGCAGTTCAATTCAATGAAAAACTCGGATTCTCAACAAATTTTCAAGCAAGCACAGGCTGATTAAAACGATTTAAGTCGAGAAATTGCATTTGTGAGCTTCAAATACAAGCAGAAAAATTATCTACTGATTCATCAGCAGCACAGTCATTCAAAGAAGACCAAGTGAATTACTGAAGGAAGAAAATAACTCACTCGAAAACGTTTACAATGCAGACAAAACTGAGCTCAATTGGAAAGCTTTACCACGAAAAACTGTTGCGTTACGGCGTGAATTAGCAGCACCTAGACATAAAATAAGCAAGAATCGTATTATTCCCCTAGCTTGTACTAATGCTACTGGAAGCCACAGGTTGCTCACGTTTGTCATTGGTAAAAGCAAGAAACCACGTTGTTACGTTAATATGAATCCGATGCCTATCGTTTATACTTTGTAAACGAGTTTTTGGATGACTAGAACAATTTTTATGTTTCCTCTCAAAAGAGAAAAAACATTATTGCTTCTTGATAACGCCCCAATCCATCTATCTTGTGACATCTTAAATAAAAAAGACGATTTTATAAGAGTCATGTTTTTCCACTTAATGCGACTTAATTATTACAGCCCATGGATCAATGCAATATTGCAACTTTCAAACGGTTTATAGAAAAGAATTGTTACGTAAGTTACTTTTGGAAAAAAAAGGAGGGAGAAGAAAGCCTGATAAGAAATAGTGGAAAAATTAATTTGAAGGATACATCCTACATGATCGGAGCAGCTTGGAACATTGTAAAAGAGCTGAACTTGAAAGAGGTGTGGAATAAAGTTTTGTGTTTATTGGAAAATAGTGAAATAGTGAAAAAGACAAAATGTGCAAAAGAAAAACAGGAAGATAAGTCTGAAATGATAGATATGCTAAAAAAACTCAATTGCGATGGATGTGATGAAGAAGAATGTCAACAATGTATGGATTTCGACGATGATGATCCCGGGTACCAAAGTATGCAAGATAGTGAGATTATAGAGCAAATGCATAATAAAACTGACACCACCTCTAGCAACTGATCAACTGCAAGTTCAGATAATGAAGATGAAAACATAATTGGTAGTTTGGACATTACTCCCCAGATTTCAAGCAGATCCAGGAGGTAACTGGTTACATCATTAATAGTTATTCAGATCATTTTCCCGCAACAGAATATGTTAATTGTTATGATAATTAAAAAAAAAAAAATAGAACTTAATTTAGCAATTATTTACAGATCCTCGAGGTGTTATATAAAAAAAATATTTATTATTTCATATGAAATCTAATATAAAATAAAAAAGAAAAATAATATAAAATACTTCAATATCAATTAGAAAGATAATTTTGAATTTATTGTTAAGGTTCAATATAAGTGGGCGCTTAACCACCCTTCCACTCGACCTAAAAGGTCTATTATGGCTATTTGTTGTCATATCCTAATCCTATGTATAAATTGGAACTTAGAATTTATCTAAGTATTATACATATTACACGGTTTCAATTAAACTTATTTGATACTATGTGGTTTTGCCAATTAATCAACAATATATAATACTTTTATTAGGTACAATAATTATAAAATTAACAAAAAGGAAAAGAAATGTTTGGCGAAAATTAATTGAGCCATCACTCAATCAGTGATAAATATTTATTTATCCAATAAATAACATAAAAAAGGACTTGCTATATCGATTTTTATGGGCAAAAGACCACCAAAAACTGGGAACACCAACGTCGATGTGATTCAGTTATTTAAAATGATAAATCTAAGTTTGAGGACTATGTTAATAATACATGAAGTAGATATATTGGAATGCCAGGGGAAGAGCAGCACAAAGATTGACTCAAAAGAAAGGTAAGTTCCCGATATCTGTGAGGACCTGAGGTTATATGTCCTGTCACAGTATAAAGAGGTTCCTCTTTATACTGTGGTCCTGTCAAGGAGATTTTAATTGATGGCACTGTGAATGCTTCGATGTACAAAAGTATTTTACAAGAAGAATTATTGCCCTTCATTAATGATATTTTACTACCAAATGTTAGATTTATATTTTAACAACATGGCGCAATCTGCTATATAGCAAAATCTTATTGTTGTTGATAAAAGTATACTGATATACTTGAAAAGTATACTGAAGTATATTGATAATTAATTGGCAAAACCACAATGGTATCAAATAAGCTTAAACGTATCCGTTTAATTTATAATAATTAAATAAATTCTAATTTAGAAAAATAAAATTTTGTTGGATTTTAGTTTTGGTCCAATTCATACGCGAATGGGCTAGTAGATGTCAGATTAAAATATTAAAATTATACGGTAAATATTGGCTAAAATAAAACTATACTTAAATAAAAAAATTTTTGTTTATTCAATTTTTTACAAACATTTAATAGTGTTCTGAAGCTATTTTGTTGTTGTTTGTTTGTGTTTAAATGACTGCGGACACTAAATCCATTCGCCAATCTTACAATTTGTACTCATTTTTTCATTAGTCATTGTTTCCTATACAATCTTATACTAAATTCCTACTAATACTAATCCTACTATTACTAGTATTGATCCCTAATATATAGTCATTTTTTCCTATTAATTGTTTTTTAGTTATTTATATATAAGTATAATAAGTGATGAGGTCCTTAGAGTTCCACAGTAAACTTTTCTGCAGCTATCTACTTAATTCAATAGCTACTTTACTGTGGACTGTGCAAGTTCCTGAATTTTTCTTTTTTTTTTATTTGTATTTTTTAAAATTTTTTTTTATTTGTTTCTTAGTTTTTTTTTTAATTTTTTTTTATTTATTTCTTTATTTTTTTTTTATTTTTATTTTATTTGCTTCTTTAATTTTTTTTTATTTTTTTTGTTTCTTTAATTTTTTTTTATTTTTTTTATTTTCTTTTATTATTTTTTTTTTACTTTTTTTTTCTTTTTTTTTTCTTTTTTTTTTAACAAATTACAAAGAAATACTTACTCTATATTTACAATTACAATTTGAGTTTAATATCTAAAACATGTTTATACAATAATCTATATAGAAATTCATTGTTTTCTAATGTTAATAAATAACTTAAATTAATGGGATGGTGGACATCGGTCAAAGAATATAGCGAATTTAAAAAATTATTAACATTATTGGAAATAAGAGAACAGTCTAAAATTTTATGTTGTAGGTTACCCATCTGACCACAAGTACATTGTGGACTATCAGCTAGATTCATTTTAAACATATATGATGGTGTAAGACAGTGGTTAAATCTCATTCTGCATATAGTTCTTGTCATATCCTTTGTCGACTCCATTTTAGCAAACCAAGATTTATCCGTAATATAGTTTCTGATTGCTCTGTAATGCTTTCCTGTATTTATATTTTCATTAATATACCTTTCTTTCCATTCCTTCTTAAGCTCTTTGAATGTGTCTGATTCTATATCTCTAGACGTACAAAGATAATCAGTTAATACTCCTTGTGTCACAGCATTTTTTGCCAATTCATCTACTATCTCATGTCCAGTGATTCCACAATGGCTTTTAATCCATGCCAACTTAACAGTTTTGCCTTGTTGCTGAAGTTCTATAATTTTATTTATTATATATAATTCAACGTAATTTACTTTTGATTTAGGATTTATAGCACTAATTTCCCCGTGTGGGATGCGGGCCACTAAGAAGAATACACCCACAGGATCTCCTACTGGTCGTAAGAGGCGACTGCAGGAGCAGCTGACCGCTGTCCCTACCCAACAATCCATCTCGTTCTTTACCCATCTATTTACCTAGAACCTATCTCACCCACACCCCGAGTGTTGGATGAGTCCTCTTAACCGTGTTTGAGTGGAAGAGGCCCATTTTGCGCGGGGGGTGTGTGTGGCATATACATGCCGCGCACCCTACACACAAACTGCGTAACTTGCGCCTTTCCCCATTCACACACTCCTAAGTTTCCTCACTCGCCAACCCGCCTGACAAGCGTGGCGTTTAAATGTCAAAAAACCCTCTTCAACAAACATGTCGAATCACAAAACAAACGGAAAATTACCCCAGGTGGGTAGAGATAACATCTCGAAGTCCCACACCGACAATCCGGTCTGCCTCAAGGATTCTGGGGGAGGCAAACATTCGACTAAACTAAACATAGGAACATATAACATCAGATCCATGAATGATGATACTAAACTTCACGAATTAGAAGAAGAACTAAATAATATACAATGGGATGTCATTGGTCTGTCAGAGATAAGAAGAAAAGGTGAACAAAAAATACTATTAAACTCAAAAAACATGCTGTACTATAAAGGCAATGAAGATAACTCTAACAACGGAGTTGGTTTTATAATAAACAAGAAAGTCGTCAGATACATACAATCCACCAAGGGTATATCAGACAGAGTAGCCTACATTATGCTTAAATTAAAAAGAACGTCTTTGAAAATTATACAGGTATACGCGCCAACAAGTTCATATACAGATGAAGATATTGAAAACTTCTACGAAGAACTAACACTCGCTATGGAAGAAAAGAAAACTAAATTGACGCTAATAATTGGAGACTTCAATGCCAAATTAGGGGGAAGAATAGATGGAGAAGAACATAGAATTGGAAAGTATGGATATGACGAAAGAAATAATAGAGGACACACATTAATGAACTACTTGGAGGAGAGACAACTTTTTGCTATGAACTCATTTTTTAACAAAAAACCATAAAGAAAATGGACATGGATAAGTCCTAACGGTAATACAAAAAACGAAATAGATTACATCCTTACAACAGAAAAAACCATCATCAAAGATGTTACAGTACTGAACCGCTTCTCAACCGGTAGCGATCATAGACTTGTCAGAGCCAAACTCAGGATTAATAGCCAATTCGAAACAAAAAAGAAAATAGAAAATGTATCGAAACTAGATATGGAAAAACTTAAGCAATCAAAAGACGAATATAAACAAAAAATAAAGGAAGGTATACCGGTCACTAGAGATTTGGAAAACAAAAATATCGATGAAATAAATCAGCTATTAACCGATACATTAGCAAAGGCGGGAAAAGAGGTAGCACAAACAAGAATAAAAAAGGAAAACTATGTATCCCAGGAAACAAAAAATCTTATGAGTAAAAGAAAAACATTACTGGAACAAGATAAGAGAAACACAGTAGATTACAAAGAGGTAAACAAAGCTATCAGAAGGAATATCAAGGATTATAAAAGGAGAGTACAGGAAGAAAAAATAGAAAAAGCAATTGAACAAAATAAAAACATGAAGTGCTTAAAACCACAGCTTGGAACCATACAAATTAATAGTATAAAGAACAAAGAAGGTACAGAGACCAATAATGTAGAAGAAATTATACAGATAACACAAGAATATTATAAAAACCTCTACAATACAAAACAGAAACCAACCCAAGAAATCCTTAAGCAACTACAAATAAAAATAAAAAATGTTAATTCCGACTTACAACCAGAGATCAGTAAGAACGAGATAAGAAGAGCACTCAAAGAGATGAAGAACAATAAATCGCCAGGAAAAGACGGGGTGACTGTAGAAATGCTAAAACATGGTGGGAAAACAACTAGAGAAGTTTTGTACATACTTATGAATAAAATTTTAATGACAAAACAAATACCCAACAGTTGGAACGAAGCAATAACACTGTTACTATTTAAGAAAGGAGATAAAAAGGATCTAAAGAATTACAGACCCATAACTTTATTAAATGTGATGTACAAACTATTAACCAAAATATTAACAAATAGATTAACAACTAAATTAGATGGATACCAGGCAAGAGAACAAGCCGGATTTAGAAAGAGCTTCAGTACAAGTGACCACCTTTTAACGATGAAGATTTTAATCGAAAAAACTAACGAATATCATATCCCGCTATACATGGCATTTATTGACTTTGAGAAGGCATTTGATAGTGTGGAACACTGGGCAGTACAGAATTCCCTACAAAACAGCAGAATAGACTACCGATATACCGACTTAATTACAAATATATACAACAAGGCAACAACAACTATTAAGCTAATGAAACAAACGGAGCCCATTAAAATAAACCGAGGAGTAAGACAAGGAGATACCATATCGCCCAAGTTATTTAACCAAGCGCTAGAAGATGTTTTTAAACGACTACACTGGGATGACTTGGGAATTAATATAAACGGGCAAAATCTGAATCATTTACGATATGCTGATGATATTGTATTAATAACAGAAAAAAGTGAAGAATTACAAAGAATGATGGAAGAACTAGATAGAGAATCGACAAAAATTGGACTCAAAATGAATTATAGTAAAACAAAAACCATGACTAATCAACCAGAAGAACTTATGATTACAGTGGCACAAACAAAAATAGAACAAGTAAAAGAGTATATATATCTAGGCCAAATCACTAAATTAAATAAAGAAAATCAGACCGAAGAAATAAAGAGAAGAATAAGATTGGCCTGGGCATCATTCGGAAAACTGTCTTATATTCTAAAGAATTCAAAATACCCCCAATACTTAAAAACCAGAGTCTTCAATCAATGTATACTCCCTGTCCTCACATATGGCTCTCAGACATGGACGTTTACAAAGGAAAATATGGAAAAAATAGCAAAGACAGAAAGATCCATGGAAAGACAAATGCTGAACATTAAACTATCAGACAAAAAAAGAAACGAATGGATCCGTAATAAAACAAAAGTGAAAGATGTCTCAACCCAAGTAGCAAAGCTTAAATGGAAGTTCGCCGGACACACCCTAAGGCAGAAAGATGAAAGATGGACTAAAACAATTATACATTGGAGACCATGGAATCACAAACGTAAAAGGGGAAGGCCACAAATGCGATGGTCAGATGACCTGAAGAAACACGCCGGGTCAAAATGGATGCAAATTGCCCAAGATAGAGAGGCATGGAAGAAGGAGGAGGAGGCCTATATCCAAGGATGGATTTTAAGGGCTGTATAGATAGAGAGCACTAATTTTACTTACAGCACTTTTGCTGTCACTAAAAATTATAAACTTTGAATGATCTATATTAGATAAATATCTTAGTGCTTACACTATCGCTATTAATTCAGCTGTGTATATACTCATTATGGAATTGAGTTTAAACATTTTACTGTTTTTATTATTGTCATCTCAGTATGCACATCCCACACCTTCGATACTTTTGGATGCATCTGTATATAGTATATAATAATCTTTGAACAATTGTGAACTGTCAGATAAAAACATTAATTTTCTTAAAGATAAAGGTAAATTGCTGTAGTCCCTTAAGAAGTATACCTGAACTTGTTCTAGAGTATTAAAGTCAATATTGTAATTTAGGTTTATGTCATATTTATATAGTTGTTTATCATATATTGTCATTTTTCAATATAAATCTACTATATTGAGTTTTCTTTTTTATCCAATATTTTTCTGTCAAGTATGCTAAGAACAGCTGGTGTATTTTGAATATTAAACTTGACTTTTTCTCGTACAATCTAACTAAAAGTCTGATGCCAAGTTTTTTTCGTCTTATATCCATTGGCATTTCACAGCATTCGACTTGTAGGTTACTAATGGGTGTACTTCTTAGGGCTCCTATACACAATCTAAGGCATTTATTAACGATTTTGTCTATTTTGTTTAAATGACACTGTGATGCGTCACTGTATAATATTTTATACAATTATATATATAAATATTAATATTTGGATCTGCTCCCCATCGTAAGTGTGACACGAATCGAAGAAGATTTATTCCCTTTTCTGTTTTTTTAACTATATTGTCTATATGTTCTTTCCAGAGAAGCTGTCTATCAAGAGTAATGCCCAAATATTTAACATATTTTTGCACTGGATAGGAGACATTGTTTATTAAGATGTAGTTGGGTATCTCTTTTCGTTTTCTTGAAAAAATACATAATTTAGTTTTCGAATCAGAGATATTTAGTCCATGTAAATCACTCCATGTTTTAATATGATTGACTCCTTCTTCAATGGATTTGACTGCATTTTCTATTTTAATGTGTTCTTGATAAATGACTATATCATCTGCAAATTGTAAAATTCTTGTGGAGTTTAAATTTTTTACTAGATCAGCAGTGTAAATTAAATATAACAATGGGCTTAATATTCCTCCTTGAGGTAAACCATCCATCGCTAGCCTTGGACCAATTGTATTACAATTTACCGATATATAAATTTTTCGACAGTCATATAGTTTTATTATTTTTTGACAGAAACATTCGGGAAGACCTATTTGTGTCATTTTGTTGTATAATAAAGTGTCAGTATAATTAAATTAACGTTGTCGTATGCTGATTCCACATCTAATAAAAGAGCTGTTACTGAAGAATTTGACGTAAACGCTAAATTTATATCTGTTACCAAGTGGCTCACTGCTTCCACAGTAGAATGATCTTTACGAAATCCAAATTGTGTTTGTGATAGTTTATTATTTTTTTCCAACCATCTTTCGAGCCTAAGTTTTATCATTCTTTCCAGTGTTTTTGTTATGCAGGAGCTTAATGAAATACCTCTATAAGATTCTGCCGAATCAGAATTTCGATTTGCTTTAAGTATGGGAATCACCCGGTACTCTCTCCAACTATCTGGAATATCTTCTGATTGCCATATTTGATTAAAGATTTTTAATAGTGTTTCTTTTCCTTTTTGATGTAAATTTGCCAACATAATATAATGTATATTATCTATTCCGGAGACGTGTTTTTCTTGTTCTTAAGACTTATTTCTAATTCGTATAAACTAAATGGCACTGAAAGTGGATGATTAGAGTTTTTACTTTCCATTACATTAATTTTTGAAAATATATTATCTGGACATAATTTTCTCAAAAACTCCTCAACCCATTCTTCTTCGGTCACTGGATTTATTTGTGGTTTAAAGATGTTTTGTAAACGTTTGACTTGATTCCACATATTTTTTATTGGTGTATTTTTGTTTAAATTTTCACAAAAAATTTTCCATGCATTACGCTTACTTTTTAATATAACTTTTTTCGTTTCTGCTACACACTTATTATAATTTATATAATTTTGTATATTGGACTGTAACTTAAACTTGCGTAAAGCAAGTTGTTGTGCTTGAATAACCTTTTTACAATTGTCATTCCACCAAGTTTTCCTAAATCGTGGACTAGTCCCTGTTCTTTTCTCCGGTATGCATATTTTACAATATTCGTTTAATTTATTTAAAAATTGTTGGTAATCTAAATTATTATCGCATTCCATGAAATTATCAGTGATAGAAGAGAAAAGAGACCAGTCCGCTTTATTTATATTTCATTGGAATTTTGTGTTTACACATTCCGCTTTATTAACATTAATATTTGACTTTATAACAATAGCAAAATGATTTGATCCTAAAGTATTGTCCACAACATCCCAATCGAAACAATGACTAATATTTGCTGAGCATATTGTAAGGTCTATGGCCGATTTATTAATACTATTAGGTCTACGCATCAAAGTTTCTTTGCCGTTATTTAAAAGTACGAGATTACAGTCCTCAATAGCTTCTAACAGATTTTTTCCTATAGTGTCTACAGTACTACAACCCCAAACATAATTGTGGCTATTAAAATCACCACCAATTATAAAAGGCTTCTCCATACTATTAAAAAACTTTTTCCATTCATTTACCGTAATTTTGAGATTTGGTTTTACATAAATAGAATAAATGTTAATCTTTTTACCGGTTTTAATTTTTATTGATATGCTATTACACATTACGTCATTGATTGGATGAAAAGTAGGAGTATTATCAAAATTAATTTTTTTTTCAATAGTATGGCCACACCACCATATCCATCATCCCTATCATTCCTAAAGATATTATAACCAGTAAAGTTAATAAAGCTACTTTTCTTTAACCATGTTTCTGATATTAGTCCTATATCTATTTTATTGTCATATAAAATTTTTTCTAAATAACCCTTATTTGTTTTAATTGACCTTGCATTCCATTGAAGAAATGATATGCTAGCCATCACGATTTAATAATAATTGTAAAATATTGTTTTTCAGTAATTCTAACGTTTTTTCATCTAAATTGTGATTAATCTGATTTAAAGTTGTTGAAATAAAGTTTACTATAATTTCTCCTATATTACTTTGATTATCGTTTTGTATTTGTGTTTTATTATGATAAATAGGGCTGTTAAAATTATAACAAGGCTGACTTTGTACTTTTGGAGTTTGCAAGATTTTTCTGTGCGCTTCCATTATCTCTCTGTCTACGTTACTAGAATTAATACTATTTGATCGTTTTCGTTTATAGATTGTATATTTATTGGAAGTACTTTCTTGTTCTTTACTTACTGTTGAATAATATTTTCTATATTTATTATTAGCTTCGTAATATGTTATATTTTCAGTATTCATAATCTTTTTAATATACTCCTGTTTTTCCCTTTCCGTACAATTTGCTCCCTTGTCAGTAGGGCTATGTTTTCCTTTGCACAATACACAAAATAGATTGTTAGGATTGGAACAATTTGATTTATTATGTTCTTCACCGCATCTTTCACACCTATCTTTTCCCCTACATTGAACACGTATATGCCCAAATCTCAAGCACTTTAAACATTGTAGCATTCTGGGTGTGTAATTTTCAACCTCGTATATCATTTTTTCTATTACTACGTTGGTAGGTATAGACTGACCTTTAAACGTTACTATTACAGTTCCAGTTTTTACATAGATAGTTGATCCATTTTCTTGTACCACTTTCCGCATTATTCTTTTTACATGTAAGACTTCAAACCTCATTCCAACCTAGGTTGAATTAATGATAACAAATCATCCTCTTCTATCTCTTTATCTACAGATTTTATAACACCTTTTCTTTGGGTAAAAAACGTTGGAATATATGCCTCGTACTGTTTGCTTTTTAAATTATCAGATTCAATTAATTTATTAGCACTAGTAAAATTATTAAGTTCTACCTTAATTTTATTCCTACCAACTACCGTGATTTGTGTGATATTATTTTCAATTTCAGGTACTGAACGTAAAATTAATCGGGCCGTGCCTATCCTGTGTAATTTGCCGATATTACCGTTTTTATTTTCTATATGTACTATGTATGGTGCACTATCTCCTAATTTATATCTATTATTTAATCTTAAATTTATAACTTTATTTAAATTTGGATTACCTGATCTATCTATTTTATTAAATTGTGTCAAAGCATCGTTATTAAAATCAAATTGGTTACTTACCTCGTTAGTGCTAATTGTTTGGTTTTTTTCGTTTGTTACCTTATTTATTGTTATGTTGCTATTTTTTTTAATTCTTCAAATTCCATCGTCCTATCTTCTCCAAATTCTACATAAAATTTCCCTCTATCTGGAGGCTTCGGTGGAATTTCTTCCATGTCGTTTTTTTTTTAATTAAACTACCTATACACGAAATATACACTTTCTTCCAGACCACTAGTTTAATGTGTCTTTATCACTGCAAGTGATACTGTGAAAGTGAAGAAAAAACCTTTAAAATTGATATTTTTTGTAAGAGCTTCAAAATAATGCGCCTTTCGATTTGACGTTTGAGAAACTATTTTGTTGGCATTTTAATATTATTTATTTACTATATTCTATGGGAGTTAATCACAATTTTAGTTTGAAAATATGATTATTTTAATGTTTCGATTTCCACTTTGGAAATTTAAAGATTGAAAACAACTATTAAGCGAAATGGTCATATTTTGTTTATATTTATTAAATTGGCAAGATTTGAATGTGTTTAACTGAAATATTTTTACAATCTAAATTTTTCTAAATTTTCAGCTCTTAAAAATCATCTTCTATTACAACAAAAATTGAAAAAATCACTTACGGGAATATTTAAACTATTTTATACATCATTATACCAACCCATTAACTTTGCCCCATTATCTTAATACTTACATGAAAGTCTTTTTGTAATATCTCGTACTACACATTTCAACTGTGAAACCCGTCTATACAGTTGTGACGAAAAAAACCTTATTTTTTAGTCACTTGGTTATACTGTTTATGGATCGGAGATATGGACCATTTCCAAGGCAGATGAAAACCTCCTGGTTATATTTGAACGAAGGATCCTGAGAAGAATATTCGGTGGTATCTGTGAAAATGGTATTTGGAGAAGGAGGTAAAACTACGAGATATATCACAGATATAAACATATATTTGGCGGTAAAGACTAAGATGTGCAGGACATCTGGCAAGATCACAGCAGAACAACCCTCTTAGAAGAATCCTTAAGTCACAACCTGTGGGAAGTAGAAGTAGGGGTAGGCCAAAACTCAGATGGAGGGATGGTGTAGATGAGGATGGTAGAAAAATAGGCGCAGCAAACTGGCATCAGTTGGCAATGGATAGAACTTACTGGCGTAATAGACTTGGGAAGCTAGAGGCTCTTTTATAGAGCTAAAATATATTTTAAAAATATACCATTTTACACTAGAAATTTTTTACTCTACTAAGTTTATGAAGTTTTATTATAATGTCATTTTTTCGTTACATTCACTGTTCAATATTCTATGTGATACATAAATGAATAAAACACAAAATCAATTAGTACATACAATAAATTAAGGTTGAATATCAGCATCATCACCACATTTTTGTCTTTTTCCTCTGCTTTATCTGTTATTGATTTAAGTTGAGTTGCAAATAAGCGAGAGCGCCCACTAAACTGGCGAGACATGTAACTTGGCAGTGACATAGCACAGGCACTGCACTAACATGGCAGGTAGCGCACACTAAAGTAGCACGACATTAAAAAGGCTAGTTAAATTAAAAATATCCTCTGAGGATAAAGTTCTGCTAACGCTTTTAAACGTCAACAATATAATAAAAACTCCTCCGCAACGTCAGTTTTGGGTACACCCCAGTTGGAAAGAGATGTAAGGGCATAGTAGACTTAATGTATTTAAAGAAATAAAAAATTCCGTGCTTTGCTTTGCATTCTTTTTTACAGTTGCTAAATATTAAGTGCAAGAGTTCTTTGGTGCCACCCAGATGTGGATGTAGTTTTGAGTAGAGGCCATAGTGTTCCCGGAAAGTTAATTCTTTGAACATTGACAATATGTAGTTTTGATTTATAATTTGAAGCAAGAGTATTTATCAAAATAGTTTACTTCTATGTTCATTTCTGATAAGACCAAAACGTTTGTTCTATTTACTAAACATATAGAAATTACACTGAAAGTTTTTTACTTCATCGTAAAGTTTATTAATGAATTTATCTTTCGAATGTCAGACGAATTTGCCCCTTCCCAAAATACCAAATAAGGAAACATTACAGGAGAAAAATTTATCTTTATAAACTGACTGTTTAGGGACTGTAAGGTAGAGAGTGTTAGACTGTAAAAGGTAGCTAACCAAACAAAATTTTACTAGCTATTTGTTGACTGAGAATATAAAGACAATCGCCTCACTTCGTAAACAATATAGATTTTACTGGATAAACTATACTGAGGCTCTTTCCAGAGCTTTCCAAAATAAAATACTTCGAAATATTCTAGAGGAAACAGAATACTTCGGCTATATAATAAGAGGACCCAAATACCATCTAATTCGCCTTATATTGCAAGGAAAAGTGGAGGAAAGAGATGGCTTGGTCGAAAGAAATTTTCATGGCTGCGTAATATTAGACAATGAAGTACAACAGCCGACAGAGAGCGGTTTTAGGAAATTGTAAACATACAATACATTGAATTGTAAACAATACGGACATGGTACCCAAAGAAGAAGAAGGTAAATGTTAGTACTGGTCTTGCCACTTCTATGATTGGCGAGGAGACGCGTACAAAGTGTATAAGACATTAAATCAATGGAATAACAGAGCAGTCTTTTTAATAACGGAATAATCAAAGTCCTGTAATATTATGTCAAAATTTGTTTACACAGCAAAATAAAGACACAACAGATGAATCAACAGCTAAATCAGAAGATTGTCGCAACTACACAACGAAGCAAATACTTTCATTTTATAAGCGTCAATAAAAACTAAAAATTCCTTTGAATGATAAAACAGGAATGAAAACACAGCCCAACAAAATTATAAAATTTGGTGCTTCAGAAATAACGAATTTGAAATATTTTTAATGCTCTGATTTCAAAGTGACTTCTTTGTCATAGTAGTTTTTTTTGAACCTATGGTATAATTTTAACTTCTGTCGAAAAGATATACACAGAGGCACCTGATATGATATATACAGAGGCACCAATATGATAGATTGTATGTAGATGTAGGTACACTCAAGGCACCAATCCTATATAATAAACGATCACACCAGAAGGGGAGCAAATGTGAGTTCTGATCACTACTGGATCGAAAGTAGGATAAGGGCCAGAATTTTTAACGTTTGAAAAAGGAAATATGTTCTAAACGTACCATACAATGTAGAAGGACTTAAAAAGGCAAACAAAAATAGAGAATATAAACAAAATATAAACAACAAACTAGAAAACAGACTTAAACATGAAAACATAAATAAAGAGTGGGAAGGGTGCAGAAACGTTATGAAAAAAGCAGCTGAAGAATTATTAGGCATGCAAGGTAAACAAAGAAGAACAAGAACGATTTCTTTTTGACGAAGAACATCAGATTATAATAGAGAGAAAAACAGCATATTTATTGACGCGAAAGGGGTACAAAGGAGGAATATAAACAACTAAGCAAGAAAGAAGAGAAAATCCACCGCAGCAAGAAGAGAGAAACTATAAACAAAAGACTTTAAGAACTACAAGATCTAAGTAAGCCAATAAAGATAAGAAAATTTTACCAGAAACTGAACAAAAGCAAAAAGGAATTCAAACAAATGAAGTAAAGAGATAAGGAGGGTAATATATTGATAAAACAGCAAGAAAAACTAAGAAGATGGACTTCCTGAATGAGACCGAAAATGTTTTAGATTATATTGATATATTAGATGTTCGTTTGTAGTACTCAATTTAACGTTTTTTTTTTATAAAAATATTGCTTTTAATTATGTATTCTGCCATACGCTAAATAAAAAATAAATTATCCTCTAATGATACGCTTCTTGGTAAAACCCATGACATCTAAATTATATGATAACTTACGATATCACGCGTATGAATCATTTCATTATTTCTTTGCTGGAGTATAGTCGATAGCGGAGAAGATAGGAGAGCAATGCAGGTGCTGGGCGAAACACCGTTTTTGTGAGAGTTTTTAAAAAACCGGCAAAGTTTTCATTAATTCCATGTGTGTGATGAGAAGATGATTTGAGAATAACATGCAGTGTGGCTATTTCTGTAATTTGAATTAATCGCCGTTTGTTGTAAGCTGTATCCTGTGTCAAGGGATTTGATAACAGCGTCCTGAGGGCTAAGTAAGCCGACATGGTTTTAAGCAGAGGATAAGTAGCCGAGTTTGAAGGATTACATATTATTATTATCCAGGATAACCTGAAGCCCGGTTTTGGTATTTTATTTCTTCCAGGATTTGTCCAGCCTCCATTTTGTTGTCTCCAAAGGGTCGGATTTGAATTGTTTAAAGTTTGTGGGACAATATTTTTTTGTTTAAATGTAAGCCAACGAACTTTTTTTTCTAAAATTTAAAAAGATATCACTAGCCATTGAAGCGAGTAGTTTTGTTAAATTTTTCGAAATAAACATTTACTCTTAATACGCCAAGATCTGCTCTCATAACAATTTAAAAGTTTATAGATAAATATGTTCTATGTATCAGCTAATTATCATATTTTAGTTACTTTTAGATAATAAAATTAAACTTAGATAATTAATTATTAATTCAGAATAGTTTGGCAGTTTCATTTCGACATATGACAGTATGTACATCTTTTTCTGTCATTTGGTACATAACAATAGTTTTAAAGTCTATTTTATTAGAAGGTTCAATGTAATGTTTTTTCATAGATTTAGATTTTTTTGTAATAACTGTTTATGTCAAATAAAAATATATATGTAATTTTTTTCTTTACTTACTTTACTTTATCGTGTCCGGACATGTCATTCATAAAATTTCGGCCCAGTATCGGGCTACGTCGGTTCCATCTTTGTTGGCGAGCCACAAATCTTCAAGGGTACATCGATGAGGACAGTTTCTGCATGTAAGAAGATGTTCCATATTCTGTGTTTCTCCACAGTCACAGTTCACATCATCTTGGTTTATTTTTCCCCATTTTGCCATGTTTGATTTTACTGTAGCAACCCCCGTTCTTATCCTATTTAAGGTTTTCCACGTTTTAAAGTCTAGGGTCTGGCCGGCCCATTGAACCTGGGGAAGTGGAAAATACTCAGGCGGTTCATCCTTCACTGTTCCAAGGAAGCTTTTCCTAGATTTTAGTCGCTTTCGTGGTGTTCGAGTTTTGTACAGGGCATGCCGATCGTCCGCGATCTGTTTAATTTTCTCTATGTGTTCTGCAGCGCCTCTGCGTGTTGAGGGTTCTGCAAAACCCGCTGCTCTATATAGATTTGAAAGTGGCGTTGGTTTCATGCACCCTGTTACTATCCTGCATGTCTCATTTAGCGCAGTATCAACTTGTTTGGTGTGGACAGATCTGCTCCAAACGGGGCATGCATATTCAGCAGTTGAGAAACACAGTGCCTGTGCCGTTGTTCTTAAAACGCCAGGACGTGCGCCCCATTTACTTCCCGTTAGCTTTCTGAGTATGCTGTTCCTAGTTGTTACTTTCCCTCTTGTTTTTATGCAATGTTGTCTGTAGGTGAGGGACCGGTCTAGAGTTACTCCAAGATATATAGGTTGGTTTGTGTGTTCTAGGTGGAACGTGGAAGGTGGAAAGCGCAGACTTGGGTTTTAGAGGGATTGGGTCTCAGAGAATTCTGCAGGTAGTACGCTGTCATTATTTTTAAGACAGTTTCGAGTTTCTCCTCCACTTCTTTAAAACTATTTCCTTGAGCACATATTGCAAGATCGTCAGCATAGAGGAAGTGCTTGGTTTCGGTCGGAGTAGGTTGATCGTTTGTGTATATATTGAATAGCATTGGTGCTAAAACACTTCCCTGTGGGAGGCCGTTTTTTTTGAACTCTCCACCTACTTACTTTACCCTCCAGCATAACGAAAAAAACGTCTATTTTGCAGTAAGGAATATACGACCTTTCCCAGATGGTGGTCATTGAGAGTATCGTATAATTTGCGGAGCAATGTTTTGTGCCTTACTGTGTCATAGGCTGCTGTCAGATCTACAAAAGCAGCCCCTGTTATAAGTTTTTCTTCAAAACCCTCTTCAATGTGTTCTGTTAATGCGAGGACTTGACCGGTGCAAGATTTGCCAGGTCTGAATCCTCCTTGTTGTGGGATGAGGTGCTTGTCGACATTTTTTTCTATTCTGGCGAGTATGAGTCTCTCGTATAGTTTAAAAAAGTGACACAATAGCGAAATAGGTCTGTAGCTACTGGGGTCTTCTGGATCCTTTCCTGGTTTTAACAAGGCTATTACTTTAGATTTCCTCCATGATTTTGGAATTTTGCAGGTTTTGCAGCACGTGTTATAAAATTGCAAGATCCAGTTTTTTGCTCCTTGGCCTAAATGCTTTATTTGTTCACTGCATATATCATCCACACCTGCAGCTTTCCCGTTTTTTAACCTGTTCAGACCGTCGTGAAGTTCTTTTAGAGTAAAAGGAGTTCCTAGGTGGTTTGTCTCCGAATCCAATCTTCTCCTAGTGTTTGGGTCCTTATATCGGTTCGTAGTTCTTCCATTCGTAAGGAGTTGAGTAGCGACTTGGTTTGCTGTAACCTTGCAAGGTGGTTTATGTTCTTTTGGATCACCGCTGAGTTTTTTTTACAAGGTTCCATGCTATTTTGCTACTATGTGTCATGTCCATTTCTTCCAGGGTCTCAATCCACTTTTCCTGTCTGGCTTGACTTAGCTGTTGGAGTAGTACTGCTCCGCAGTCAACCGTTTCTTGGCTAAAAGGGTCAGTGGAATAGAGGGTTTCGTATGTACTCATTAGTTCTTTGGACTCGCTGGACATCCCGGGAACGTATTGTTGTCTACATCCTCTAGGGATAGTTTTTCTAGACACATTTTTGAGTACCTCTACGAATTTTTCGTAGTTCTCTACTTTTGGTTCAAGGCGTAGTAGTTCAAAATCTAGCATGTCTGCATACTTTTGCCAGTTTGCCTTTTTGAAGTTAAATCTCCTTCTGAATGGAATAGCTTGTGGTCTGACAATTGGGAAGATATTTATACCAATTGGTCTATGCTGAGTTTTTGGTATGGGGCCATATACTACTTTGGTGCATCGGTAATGTTTTTTCATAGATTTAGATTTTTTTGTAATAACTGTTTATGTCAAATAAAAATATATATGTAATTTTTTTCTTTAAACTAGGAGTATAGAAAAATATTTCTTTAAAAAAAATATTTACCTTTTAGAATTTTTTAGGTAAGAAAAACCCTAAACCTTTTTTTCTAAGCAGTAAGAGGATTTTTTAAACAGTGTCCTAATTTTAAATAGTTTAGAAATCTTCTTGTGTATACTGTTTGCCCAGGATATCTCTGTAACTATTTTTTGATTTCTTTTTCGTAGTTAGTTCTCCCAGTCCCCCCAAAAATATGAATCCTTTTGCCGTAGCCGTTTGCAATTTTTTGTTTACCCCATCTCCAAACTCAGTTATTGTTCAGTTCCCCTTTTTTTAGCCCCCCTATAAGCAAATAATATTGTTACAAGTTGGTAGCAAAGCCTCCAAAAACAACATTTTTAAAAACAAAACTACCAATCTCCAATTAAAAATGTTCTGTCATTAGATATGTAAAACCACCATTCTGTGCTCTACGTATTTGTCAAAATGTTTTACTCTTATTAATTATAAATAGAATAAACATCAATCTTGTACACTTGCTTTTACCACTTCAAGTTTTCTTTCTACTCTCCTGTAAAATTTTCTATAAAGCGTAAATTGCAGCTTTTGATTTTAGTCTTCTTCTATTAGATCCACTTATTCTCTTCGATTATAGTTAGATGTGATGTAAATTAAAAATGTACCACCATGTAATATGTAAATGGTCTTTTACTTATCTAATTTACATAAAATATGCAATAAATAAATAACAATAATATCACAACAAAATGATAAAATTACATTTCAACAAAACAACAAGACACTAAATGCTCTGCAAATAAAATACATGTGTTTTAGAATTGATAGGTACCTAATAATCTTAAGAATATTTAATGTATCACAGATGTTAGAAAAATTTCCTAACCTACAATTCATATAAACTAATAATATTATAATACTAAAATGTATGATAAAATAGTAAACAATAACATGGGTACAATTTTTGTTGGTGATATGTAAGAAGCTTTTCCGCATATTTTGATTTCGCTCTCCTGAAATTACAAAAAAAAAAATAATAATTAATTTATTGTCATAACACGTGTGTGCTTTTAATAACATTAAAAATTTTAAATAAATGAATTAAAAAGAAAAGAAAGACCATCCTTTTTGTACTCTTTTCGTCGAGCAAGCCCGATAAACAAAATACATATAGACATAGGTATAGGTTGCATTTCGCTTTAATTTGAGTCGCTCATCATTCTTGTGTAAGTTTTCAAGATTTACCTTTCATCAGGGAAAACTTTGTGGGAACTGAATTGAACCGACGCGTACCATCCAGGTAACAATTATTAGTAAAATATTGCACCAACCTCAATTATCTTATTTCAATGCCTGTCACCTATGTATGCTATCAGGTTGTTCGAGATAACCGTGTTATTGAACGATTTAAATAGTGTGTTAGATATCATTTCAATCTCAAATACGTGAACTCAAATTGTTGGTTTGGCGTTTTAAATAAACCAAAAAAGTGTGGAAAACCCCAGAAGAGAGGATGTGATAATATTAAAAATATAAAATGCATAGTGAATTTGAAATACCGTTACCCAAACTAGTTAGGCTCATCTGAATGATGATGACAGACACAGTGGTTTAGATACAGATAGACAGATAGATTTAGACAAACAGTGTGACGGGCACCAACACGTTAATTTAGCACCGAAATACGTAGATAGAAACAGATCACAAGGTAGAAGTAACAGACTCATCAATAAATCAGTTCAACTGGCAGCTTATGTAGTTGGGGTAAATATCATGAGAAGAACCAAAGCAACAGACGAGAATACATATATGGAACTTAAATCACATGCTATACAAATGGGTCTGTCAATATATATATATATATATATATATATATAATATATATAAATATATATATATATATATATATATATATATATATATATAAAAGACTAAAATTCATAGTACAAAGCCGATCGTAGAAAGCAACACGACCCATCTTACTGACAGTTGATAATTTAGTAGATAGATATCTTCATTTATTTAGAAGTCAACACAATAAACAATAGCATTGACGATGTAGTGACCGATAGTGAACCACAGATGTGAAACTTTGGTTTTAACTCATAAATCTATAAACCACATGGACTTCTTTGACAGAAAGATACTGGGACAAATACAAGCTATAAATGAGAACAGATGACGAATCAGATAAAATGATGAAATATATAATTCATTTAAAGAATCACCTTTATCGCAGTATGGTGGCCTAAAGCGTCTTTAATAAACAGGCCTTGTATTTAGAATAGAAGAATACAGGCTTCCAAAAAAACTGTTTCAATGCAAGAATATAGGGGAATATTAATTCCCCTACATTCGTTCTTCTCCCCGAGTAGGAACTATTGGAATACCGAGAAACCGATAGGAGGATTATATTAATGAGGATGCAAGAAATCTCCTCGACTGTAGAGGAGAATGACTATGGACCGTAACGAATGGAGAGGTTTGTTGAGGGAGGGTCAGAAAAAAATTAGGACTAGACCACCCCAAACATAACGACGAAAAGAAAAATTGTAAAAGTGCTTTCTGTTAATTAAATAATTGTAAATGTAAACTATATCACAGAAGAAATCAAATGGAGAATAATTTTAATCATATTAGTTTGTACTGCGCTAAGTTAATCACTTTATCAGTACTGACATAATGATCCGAACCATTGACCATCTTCTAAACAGATGAAAACCTGTTATTTATATAACTGAAGGAGGTACCTGTACCCGGAAAAAAGTTACAATTATGAAATATACACAAAAATATGTCGGATGGAAAAGACATCTTTCACAAAATAGAAAGAATGAGACATTAACAAATTCGTGACCCTCCAAGTATAAAACCTGGCTAGACCCTGATCTTCCTGGCCTGTTAGGGCATACGACCGTAAGCAACTTCACTGCCCCTACTAGTCTGACACCAAATGAAGGTGGCACGATGCCGAAACATCGTGGGACTACACCTTCCCCGTAGTACCTGTATTGCGGGTACGTCACCCGTCCGTTGATCCCCCCACCGGGGGCGGAAACATGAAGCAGAAGGACGAATTCTACCTCGCACGTAGACAGGTCGCCGCCGAGGATCACTCCTCTATCACTCTTAAATGATACAGGTGGGTACGTGCCGAGACACCGACACCACTCTTGGTGGTGTAAGTCCGTGAGAGGTATATACAAGCTCATCTCGTTCAACCTCACGAGAGACTCGTCTCGGATACTAGGAGTGTAGACCGGTGACCGAGATGACTAAGCCATCCGAGTGCGTTTCTACAAACCCGACATCTCAAACGACGGCTCCCCACCTCTCATTACCTACCCATTAGTCGCCTCTTAGGACAGGCAGGGTCTTCTGGCCTCAGCCGTATTCTTACCTCCGCGAGCCGAACGGAGAGAAAAAAAGAATAAGGCAGGCAGGATATATAGAACGATTGTAACAACCCCGGAATGTTTACGTCACATTCCGGAGTAGGTAGACATAGAGGTTAGCTAAAGCTTCGATTGATGGATAGGAGTGAATAACAAAGAAGATTTAAGGCGATTAAGCATCTACTTTAAAATTGTAGCAATAATTAAAATAATTTTTTTAGTAATAGATGTTTCTGTAATACTTACATTTGCATTTCTATTAATGCAACTCATATAGTGTCTTCTGGGAAAATCGTTATACATAGCTCTATAACAAGCTAATGACATATTATAATCCACTTCTATAGGATCAGGAGTATCTATGGTAGTCTTTGGTTCTCCTGAGCAAACGTTGTTTACTACCAACAATATCATATTACTGCCGGATATTTTTTGGACAATATATGGTCTGAAATAAAAATAAATATCAATAAAATAAATTAGTATTTCGCAGTAACTATGCTGGAATATGTATGACACACAGAACGCAATTCTTAGTAGTAGAAATTAATTGTTGGTTTAATTAATATTATTCCTACTGAGGAGTAGATAAAGCTTGACGTATATAGACCGTCGGATTTGAATCCAACGTTCAACCACTATTTTATCTCTTATGCCTTTTTGCGTACTGATATTGACATCCGAGACAAGCACAAAAAGGAAATTTAGAATTGAAGAAGGGTGCGTTTTTCTGCAAATCGAATTTTCCGCAAATTTTCCAATATAAAATTTTTTGTTATTACCACCTGCCGTTGTGTCTTTTTGCAGGTTTCTTATAGTGAATACAAACAAACAATGACATGAAGAAGAAGAGTATGCCAAATTTTTTTAAATAGAATCAATACTCCTCTATCGATTAGCAAATGGCATAGGGGAGACAATTTTTTTTACAAAAGATTTTCTTTACAATCAATATCCCAAGGAAACCCCAGAGTTTTCATATATTTTACTCTCCTTGATTTCATATTTCAGTTTTCTCAAAGACAATATATAAAATCGTAGTCGAACTTCGTCGGAAATCCGATGTTCTAATAATAGTTCTTTTTTTTTCTATTCGTAGTAAAAATATATGTATAGTTTATGAAAAACTGAAAAATGTTTCCTTTTTTTGCTAGCACACTATCTACTGCTTTTTTCCAATTTTCAGTGTAGATGTTTTGGAATACTATCAGTTTAATTTTGGGGAACAGACTTTGTTCTGATTGGAGTTCATAAAAAATAATGTAGTTTATACTTCTTAGATCAAGTTGTTAATCATTTAGGGAATAAAGATTTCACGGAATATTTCGGTTTTCTAGCGGGTTACAATTTTTTGGTTATTATTAATGAAATAGTGTGTATATGAAATAGCGAGCTATAACTCCTTTTTAACCATACTACTAATCCATCGACCGCCTGGATCCACACCCGAATTTCAATTTAAAGATACGTTTGAAAATTTTATTTTTCTGGCTAGGGATCAGCTTAAACCATAAACACAATACTTACATTTAAGTGATTGTGTTATTAAACCGAAGTGATAAAAGGTTTCATTTTCAAATAAAAAAAAGGATATCGAAAACCACTTAAATAATATGCTCTAAGTATATTAGGCCCATAAAGGAATCACAAAAAGGTACCAAAAAATAAAAGGCAGGCATATTTAAAATTCATTTATGGAAGGATATAGAAGAATATATATATATATATATATATATATATATATATATATATATATATATATATATATATATATATATATAGCTTTGAGGTTTATTGGGATTTATTCAGCGGTGAAATAAGTGTACTCTTTTAACTAAGTTTCAAGCTTTCGAAAATGTTTATTTTCATCATCAGGAAAAACTGAAAATAAAGTGCGACTGTTAGTAAATCATCCTCGAAATTAGTTGTAGAAAATGGTTTTTTTTATAAAAAACGATAAAAACTTACGTTATTGAGGTTCGTCTTTCGTGGATGTTTCACTTACAGGTGACAATATTACGCACCACTCATTGATTGAGTCAAATTTTAAAATATTAAACACATATAAAACTTTCATGGTGTATAAGACCACACTTAACAAATTATTATACTTTTAAACACATAAGAAAAAGACAGTTAAAAAAGTTTACAACGGCCACGTGTGCCGACCAACTGTTGAATGAACTTTTTTAACTGTCTTTTTCTTATGTGTTAAAAGTATAATAATTTATTAAGTGTGGTCTTATACACCATGAAAGTTTTATATGTCTTTAATATTTTAAAATTTGACTCAATCAATGAGTGGTGCGTAATATTGTCACCTGTAAGTGAAACATCCACGAAAGACGAACCTCAATAACGTAAGTTTTTATCGTTTTTTATAAAAAAAACCATTTTCTACAACTAATTTCGAGGATGATTTACTAACAGTCGCACTTTATTTTCAGTTTTTCCTGATGATGAAAATAAACATTTTCGAAAGCTTGAAACTTAGTTAAAAGAGTACACTTATTTCACCGCTGAATAAATCCCAATAAACCTCAAAGCTCCGTTTTCTAACGTTGTCAGCAAAGACTTCTTTTCGTTTTCTATATATATATATATATATATATATATATATATATATATATATTAAGCATCGGAAAAAGGAGTACGACCGTCAATCCAATATATATAAGGATCACTCAGACGAGTGGTGGGTTCTTATATCGGTCTCTAGGTGGAGAAATAAAAGACAAAGTTGATAGGCTACTTTATCTATTTTGAAGACGTTTCGCTTTCGAGTTTTTAAAGCATCATCAGTTCATCTAAAAAAGTACAATATGAGAACCACATAATCATGGAAACGGTGTTAATTGTTACCTTAAAAAGACATGTAGCAGTCAATGTTATTAACAATAATGTGAATGAAACTTAAGTAAATGGACATATATATGTCCATTTTTTTTGCACATAGTAACAAAAAACACCACTATGTTGTTACTAAGTTTTTTATGTTGTTGCTAAGTTTTTTAACATCCTAACTCGACATTTCTAAAAGTTACGGTAAGATAAATAATGTTTTTTAATAGATAATAATATATGGTAGCTAATTATAATTTATTCTCTTTCAGCCCTGAAGAAGCCAAATTAATTCTTTTTGGCCAAAACGTTCGACGAAACAATTGATACACATTAGAGTTTTTCTTGCAGATTTCCCCAATATTTAAGAGTTTACTATATAAGTGAGTAATATATATATATATATATATATATATATTATATATATATATACGTCTTCATATCAAGGCGAGATCCGATTAAATCGAGGACAACCCGAGATCCACCAATAGGAAATTAATTAATGGAGTATATTGTTCATAACTATCTTTATAATTAACATATTAATCATGGTACACTTAGAGGGGAAATGATTTTTGAACTTAAATTTTTTTGATAAATTTACAACAAAATGAGATCCGTAGCTGAAAAGGGAAGGGGAACACTTATATACGAAATTTTAGATATTTACAGATCAACGCGAGATCAGACACTGTTGCCAGTTCTAAAGAGTATTAGTCGAGCGACCGGAGCTCGTGTTGTATTGCATATTTCCTACTCAAACAGTAAAGTAATTTGCGGTTATGGTGTTTTGTATTTTAAAAATATTTCAAGGGCAGCGGTCAGTTGAAGTAGTAAAACAAAATTCAAAGATAACAGAAGCTAAGTAATGATTATAATTTTTATGTATTATTATTAAATAATTCAACATAAACTTTATAAACCGAATTACTAAAATGATCTGTTTTATTGAATTTGTGAAATCTATTCTCAAAGCTCTTTTTGTTTATTATTTATGTACAAAATTAAAAAGGGAAAATTATTTAAACTAAACAGTTTATCTGTATAACAAAAGCTATCATTTTAACATTCTAATCGTGTTTTAACATAAAAATATTAGTTTTGTACAAGAGTAAATACAATTCCATACTGAAGAGTAAATAGACTGGAAAAAGGCTTCTAGAACAGATTTTGGTGGGCACGTTTGTTGCTAAAATTCAAAACCTATTTTTATTCGTTTCTAATATCTTTCTTATGCAAAATCACTTGGTCGTCCAAAAATCGTAGCGTGAGGGGAGTGGTGGGGAGCCTTACAAAAAAGTGCTAATTTGTTTTTCGTCCTTTTTCGGATCTACGATATCCGAAAATTCATTCTTCAAATTTGCATATCGATCCAGACATTAGAAATATTTTTATTTTATTTATAAAAATACGTCAAACCATTGTTGTATACGGAGTGCCTTCATACAAAATGACTTAGAATGAGTCTGAAAACCCATATTTTTAATATCGTTTCTCCTCGCTCTACCCCGAAAAATATTGGGTCTAGCAAAAAATGGCTTTCTATAAAAGTTATAGACCAAACATCAGAGAACATGTCGGTTTGTTTAGAATGTCGATTGGATAAATAGTTTAAGAAAAAATTAAATAAGTAAATCGAAAGGCATGTCACGACGCACAGTGGCAAACGCAGAGATGCGAGGAAGGGCGAGATTCATAATCTGAAGTCAACCTCAAATCGACTTTAGTAATGGCGACGTTGTTAGGGTCGATTTTACATTGAAATTATGTTGTGTTGTATATTCGATTGCGAAAGTGCATCATTGTGCATTATTTTTTACTAATAGCACGAAATCCACTGAGCTGAGATTTTTAATATTAGAAGTTTTAAATTATTTTAATGAACAGCAGCAGGTATGACAGTGAACTTGAGTCAAAAATCAGATTACGGCATGTTTCTTTCCGTAAAGTCCATTTTCATTTTCGTTTGCTGAAAGAAGCGGAAACTGGAGAATACATTTTTGTTCTAGTTTTAGAAAAATGTACCCCTACTTCTTTGCATTTGACTATGTGAACTATTCTTTTTGGGGAACATTACATTTGTTGGACATGTACAAACTTGCTGATAAGGCTCCAGAATTGCATGAAGACTTTATGAGAAAAAATTTTGTTGTGAAAAGTTTGAACAGAAACTTTAACCAACTATTTGTAGATACAGCTTGAAACATATAAATACAAACTCAAAAGATGCAGGAGAAATCGTGAGATTGATTAAAACCAGCACCAAACTAGACGAATGGTTGTTAAGCTACAATATGATTGGCATGATGGTAGATGAATTTCGTGCATCATGAGACCTAAGCAACCACTCAAGTCAAAACGTAGACAATAGAAAAAAAAACGAATGAAAATTGACGAATATTCTGTACAAAAACTACATGATCAGTTTTTTACGATTTAATGTATTTTTCAAAAGCGTGGATCGTCTTCTCGTAATTTCAGCTAATAAGATTGCATCGCCAAATTTTCAAATACCCTTACTAAATATACAAAAAAATATAGAGAAGAGCCTAGCAAAATTTCTTCTTACTGTTAGAACTCCCAATTTTTATCATCATACAAGAAGTACTTTCAACATTTCCAACACTATAAAACTTTCTCTGAAAAGAAAAAAATTATTCATGCTGAGCAAGAGCTTTTATAAAAAAACAGCCAAGGCAATTGAAAGTAACATAAATATTATGAGAATATTTTCAAATATCAGGTGCCACTTTTTACGATCACACCTCAAAATATCATGAAGAGTTCAGATTACCAGATTAGACAACGATATATACAGCAGAAATGTTTGCAATAAGTGAAGCTCTAAAATATATACTTAGGACGTATAGACTTAAAAGTATTATATTTACAGATTGCAAAAGTGTCATAGAGAGACTAAAAAATATAAGTGCGGCCAAGAACTTAAGTCATCTAGAAGTAGAAATACTACAGACCAATCACGAAATACTTAGCTCGCAACGGGAGGTGCTAATAGTTTGGATCAAAGGGCATTCGGGTATTCAAGGAAACGAAATTGCTGATAAGTTTGCAAAATCCGCCTCAGACTTACACAGAGATTCTATGAACCAGTGTATTCCATATACTGATTTGAATTCCACACTTAAAGTTCAACTTAGGGCTAAATGGCAAGAATTATATGACAGCAAACAAATAGGATTAAATTATAAATCATGTCAAGTCCAAATCCCAATAATAAGATGGTTCTACAACGAAAACAACAGGAACTTTATTATTACTTTAAACAGAATAAGAGCAAATCATGCAATGTCACCAAGCTATAAATGTAAAATTGGTTTAATTGATGATTCCTCATGTTTATGTGGGGAACTTGGAGACTTAACACATATTCTACTTGGTTGTTCATTAAATAGTCAAAGCACAGATAAATTTTATAATGAAGTTATTAATAACAAAATTTGCTTACCTACCTATAAATTTAAATTGTATAATTTTCAATAAGAATATTAATATATTGTACTGCTTATATAATCACACCAAACGGTGCAAAATGAAATTGTAAATTACTAACCACCTCTTTGTTAGCAATCCTGCAACTAGTTAGATTTTGTAAGTGGGCGACGAAAAAATAAAAAAAAAAAAATAAAAAAAAAAATAGTGCATATAAAAAAAACAAACAAAAATAATAACAAAAACAAAGCCACAAAAAAAAATTGAAAATAAAAATAATATATTTAAAAACAAAATTAAATTTTACATAGAAAAAAAAATACACAAATTACACTGCTCACACTTAACTTTAAGCACTACTAATACTTTAAGCATTGTTATTGTGAAGAAGGATGAGTTTTCTTTTTAAGTTTTCTTTTTTAAATTATTATAGTTAAAAAAAATCGTCTGGCTAATTGGTCTTTACCAAAGCCATCTATGTAAGTAAAAAAAAAAAATATTTTCAAATATGAATTTACAGCATATCCAATGTCACTTGTACCTGTAGGAGTTTTATCGATACCATCAAATAAATCTGCCTTAGGTTCTATAATAGGACAGTTTACAGTTATGTCTAAATATCTACCATTACCATTATAAAGTAACAAAAGTGTCACATTCTTAAAGGTATGCGTTTAACCCAAGCCGTTGGCAAACCCTCCAATTGCAAATCATTTGGCGACTATGCAAGAATTTTAAAATCAATAGTGTTCAAGAACCTCTACAACCCTAAAAGGATTGGTTTTGTATTTGACCAGTACTAACAATCTTTGTAATGGTCCATATAAACTTTTTCCTACTTCAGACAGTATAATATATAATATTCGTGTACATACTCATCCAAACGAAGGTATGAGTATGTAGTGTGACACCAAGACTTTTACTCCCGAATCTGTTGCTAACTGGCTGGAGTAAATAAAATGTAGAGCTGGTACCAGTTTTAAGCACGGAATCCAAGTTAAAGAAACATACATACATATACTATACTCCTAATAGGTGTAAAAGATGAGTTTATTTTTACCTTTTTGTGACGAATAATTATTATATCGGTTTTTTTCTAATTGTCAGACTGTCCGGGGGCTCCAATGCTCATGCAAACGGAAACGAGATCAAATTCATTGGTTCTTATAAATATATTATGGCCCAAGTGAAATGTTACAAAAAATGTGATAAATGTGAACAATTTTAACCACAGAGAGTGTTACTTCTTTTTATAGTAATGAAGAGTCTAACATAGAGTAAGATAACTAACACAAGATAATAATTAAGAAATAGGTACATGGATTTAATTGTTTTTATTACTATCCTTTGTTCTTGAACGTGAAATTTGCTGCCAGGGAAAAACCGTTGCAATTTTAGATGTTTTATATATCACAAGCTTTTGAATTTTAACGCCGTTACAACGTCCTTAATAAGCTTTATATAATACTAGATAATAATGTATGAAAATTTTTGGGACAAACCCCGATATACCAAGTTACCTAGGAATCGAACACAGAAAGAGTCCCACAGGTCAATCCTTTTGATAATGTGGGTATCTGGGATGAGTGAATTTTCCCCTACGAGGGAGTGCGAGCTGTATAGCTAAATTTCGATTTTCTTCAGTAAACGAATTTAAAGGAAATATAAAGTTAATTTGTTTATAAAGCTATAGCTCGTAAACTATTTGACGTACAGTGTCCAAGTTTAGCATAAATGAACTGCATATATTGAAAAATATTCCCGTGGAATCTTAATACCTATAGTACGTGAACAGCATAGTTGGTCCCTTAATTATAAATGATATGCAAAACAGATTTGTGTTTGTAACTCTCATTCAAATTGAACGCGGTTAGATTTATTTTGTAGGTCTTTTAAAAGCGATTAAAATAAATTTTTGACATTTTTTGTAAAACAAACAGTGGAGAAGATATGCGAAGAAAAATTGTAAAAAAATAATACTACAAATAAACAATGTCTCCGAAATTTTTTAGACTTCGAGTACTTACCAACGTGTTCTACATAATTTTATCTAAAAAATTACTTAAAATCATCTAACTCCTAAAAATGTCATCAAAACGACGATTTTGAAGCTCTTCCCACTGGTTAAAAAAGCTATTATAGATTCACACAAAAGTTGTGTATTTTCAACTCTAAATTTCTAATTTAATTAATTATTCTAATTTTATATCTATATCCATAATAGTTCTAATCTAATTTCAAAATGTTTATTTAAATAAAAATTAAGGGTTCCAGTTAAAAATTCAAAGTTGCTACACCCACCGCGTTCGCAGGGAGAATAAAAACCCTGCTATTGCATAAGTATATAGATTTTGAAAAACCATTAAAAAAGAATTCCTAAGTTTTTTCGATACGACGTCTAGTTCTCGAGATATTTGACAATCGTCTTTCTGGACAGAGCTCTTTAATAATGTAAATAATATTATTCAAACCGGAAATAAGCCGAAGGGAGTGAGAGGTCTGACTGTAAAATTCATTTGCGATGTTGCCAAGTTTACCGGATCTCGGGTTGTCTACAAAATGTATATTTAGCATATACACAACGGATCGCTCGCACTGCCTCTACAGCGGATTTAGTGGAACTACTGCAATATAAAATTCACCAAAAGGGGTGCAAAATGAGGTCCAGACAAAAATCGATTTCTTTGTACCCCCATCATTGTTACATCGAGATGTCACTATATACACGTGAATACAAGGTGAGATCCAAAATCGGATCTCGCCTTGCAAAACGGATCTCATTTTGTATAGCTTATGATACAAACGGATCTCGCCTTGATATGAAGACATATATATATATATATATATATATAAGTGAGTAATATATATATATATATATATATATATATATATATATATATATATATATATATATATAAGTTCCAATAAGTTTCGTTTATTATATTTACAAGCTTCATCAGTTCAATCTAAAAGAATACAATGGTGGTGGTAAGAATATAAAACATGGAAAAAGAACTTACGAATGGTGAGTGAAGAATGATAAGTTGTAAAACAAACACACCATTCTCTTGGTAACCGTGGTCAAAATATTAAAATGGCGGCGTTAAAATAGTAGCTTAAATGTTCATATGTAGTAGCTTTCATGTATAACAATGAGAAAAAGTTTACTTTAAACGTCAAAGAAATGAGTAGAAACTACTACTAAGCACTATAAAAACCTGTCACATTGCACGTAAAAAACTTTTAACAGTAAAATGTAGAGATAAAAACAAAAAATTGACAAAACACACCGATACAGAGCTGTTGTTATAACAAAGTTTAACATTTCAAAAAGATTTTATAATTCACTTTAGGGTGCATCTCAAATTAAAGAATTCTAACTGGAAAATGAATGTCAAGTTACCGGCATCTCCGTTGAAGTAGTTGTGTGTCTTTCATGGTTGTGTGTTGAGACAACTTATTGGAGCGTGAGACGAGCAGGCGCGATACACAAGAGCTCAAACCAACAACGCAGAGAACGCTGAAGGAAATAAAATTTTTGAGTGGAAATGTCTACAAAACCAAGATGTAGTAAAGAAAGGTTAAAATCTGAAATTTATTATGGCGATTTAGTCAGGAAGGAGAATATGGATTGTCAAATAAGTAAAGGTTTAGATATAAATTAGGAATGAATCAGTACAAATGTATAAAGTTTGGATATATAGGGAAGTACTAATGGGGAATAAAAAGAAGGTTGATAGGTAGCTGGGATGTGATGATAAATGATCAAAGGAAACGGAGATGAAGTTCATTCGTTTTCCAGTTAGAAATCTTTAATTTAAGACGTGCCCTAAAGTGAAGTATAAAATCTTTATTAAATAATAAAAAAGAGAAATCATACGATTTGTACCTGGCGAAATCGAATTCAAATCTTAACCACCGTGCTTTCTAAAACTTGCAAAGCAAACAGCTTAATGAATAACTAGGCAAGGGAATCTAAGATTGCATTTCAAAAGCCGCTTATCATGGTTAAAATTCGTAGTGAATTCAATTTCTGGTACTCCAAACGGAGTAAAAAAATAAAACATAATGACGGTACTAGATTTTGATTCGATACAGAGCAGCGACAAGCCGATTATACGTATTTCGAGCTCTTTAGGTCTCCTTAGAACGGTATAGCCACTACTCCGTATCGAAACAAAATATAATCCCGTCGTAGACAATAGGTATCAAAATAACTATATACAGACGTAACTAGTCCATCTAAGAACAAAAAGAGAAATCATACGATTTCTAAAACTTGCAAAGCAAACAGCTTGATGAATAACTCGGCAAGGGAATCTAAGATTGCATTCCAAATGCCGTTCATCTTTCGGAACTTACTCATTGAATAATTGTTTGACGATCGTACTCCCTTACATATATAATATATCGATTTGGAAAAATGTTTAGCAGTTACAATTTTGAGTGATAAGGAGAAACTCGAAGAAACTAGACAATACTTTCATACATAAAGGCAATACGTACGAGCAATTTACCATGGACGACATTCTTGCAGCGGCGGCTTGTAGTGCTTTTAGTATCATGAGTCAAAAGCAAAAAAGAAAGAAAAGAAATAGGCGTATCTGGGTACAAAAGTTTTTAGCAAAACAGAAGCTAACTTCATTGTGTCGTGAATTAGATGATATTTTATTAAAAAGTTTCCTACAATGTCCCGAAGTGATTTTTAATTTTTTTTAATAAAGTTAGCCCATTAATTACGAAATAGACTTGAATTATTTTAAACTTCAACCCTAAGAAGTCCATGAATCTTTTTTCAGCAAGCGATCTTTAAAATCGTTACATTTGTTATCCCAAAAATGAGGATGGAAGAAAACTGTTTCAATAAAGTAAATAATCTTTTCATTATTCCATGAAGAAAAGGATGTCATTTTAAATCAACCACGCGCAGCTACAATTCACAACAAGTAAAGGCAGACGACACAGGCAAAGTAAAATTTTATCCTTCCGTTATCCTACACGTAAACGCTATTTTTTACGGTATAAAGTTTTAACGGATATGTAATTTTAGAGTTATCAAATGGTCGAATTGGTGCTTGACGTTAATAGTTGACAGCTGTCAGACAAATGTCGTATTTGACAGCAAAATACAAAGTTATAGAAGATTGAATACTAAACCATCTTGTAAACATCAATATAAAATCATACTTTAAATGATAACATACAAAATGTACATTCTGTGTTCAATTTTGATAGCTTAGAGCCTGAGCAAGCCAAACATTTTTCATATTTTCGGTTTGAAAAACAGGGCATTCCAGAGGATTGACTCCTCGCACTTCTTTTACTAGTAAAAGGTTATCAGTGCTTGTAAAACGCAGCCTTTTTTGTCTTTTTTACTATTTCCGTGTTTATAATTGATAAATATAATAAAATATAATAAAATGTTTTATTTCTCTCGCAGATGCTTAACCAAGAAAACGGAAAACATATGTTAACTAATGCACAGAAATAAAATTACAGAACAGGAACTTTAATCTCCGAGTTCCGAGTCTTGACAAATTGATGCGATTCGCTGCTAACGTTACCGTATATCAAACCCGTTATTCGACGTACGATAACGGAGCCCGTAAACGTTAAAATCAGTTACGTTATTCACATTTGATACTGCGCTTGCTCCGCTGTCAACATAACGTTACCGTATTCTCACTCTTTCACTTGATAACTCTCAAAAGTACAAAGTACTAAACAAAGTACAAAGTCATCATCCTATTTTTCTACCATCCTCATCTACACCATCCCTCCATCTGATTTTTGGCATACCATTACTTCCTACTTCCCACAAGTTGTGACATAAGGATTCTTCGAGGGGGGTTGTTCTGCGGTGATCCTGCTCTATTTTTATGAGAGATACTATGTCTTTACCACCAAATATATATTTATATTTGTGATATATCTCCTAGTTGTACCTCCGGTACCTTCCTTGTCCAGGGGGGATAAGGAAGGAGCCTCCACGAGATCAATAGTGCCACATCAACTGCAAAGTAAACACTATTGACGGCGTCCCCTGGAAACGTCTACTAGTAGACGGCTAATCCTTCCAACACCGGACCAAACCAAATCCGATGGCAAAGATCAAGCCACAACGGTTCTTCTCAGAGCCAACACTGACAGTAGCGAGCATAAATATCGAGGGCATCACTACAGCCAAACAAGACATCTTATCAGAATTCTGCAATAACACGAAATGTGAGGTATTGTGCATCCAGAAAACCCACAGAGACCTAACTGCAGCGAGACCGAACGTCTCTGGTATAAAACTGATTGCGGAGATACCACACAATAAGCATGGGAGCGCGGTATTTGTGAGAACTCAAACCATAGTCTCATCTGTGGAAACAACAAATGTACACGGTATAGAGATAACCACTGAGATCGGAAAATGCACAACAACCTCGGTATACAAGCCCCCAAACCAACCTTTTGTATTTTCACGCCCAACTAATTTTCAATCACAAGCCAATCAGCTTGTACTGGGAGACTTTAACAGTCACAGTTTACTCTGGGGCTATGCAGATTCGAACGCAAATGAAGACGCAGTAGAAGCATGGGCCGAAACGAGTGGCCTCACGTTAATCCATGATCCTAAACTTCCACCATCTTTTCATAGCAAAGTTTGGAAAAGAGGATATAACCCGGATATCTGTTTTTCAAGCAACAACCTCGAAGACCGATGTACCAAAGTAGTATATGGCCCCATACCAAAAACTCAGCATAGACCAATTGGTATAAATATCTTCCCAATTGTCAGACCACAAGCTATTCCATTCAGAAGGAGATTTAACTTCAAAAAGGCAAACTGGCAAAAGTATGCAGACATGCTAGATTTTGAACTACTAGGCCTTGAACCAAAAGTAGAGAACTACGAAAAATTCGTAGAGGTACTCAAAAATGTGTCTAGAAAAACTATCCCTAGAGGATGTAGACAACAATATGTTCCGGGATGTCCAGCGAGTCCAAAGAACTAATGAGAACATACGAAAACCTTTATTCCACTGACCCTTTTAGCCAAGAAACCGTTGACTGCGGAGCAGTACTACTCCAACAGCTAAGTCAAGTCAGACAGGAAAAATGGATTGACACCCTGGAAAAAATGGACATGACACATAGTAGCAAAATAGCATGGAACCTTGTAAAAAAACTCAGCGGTGATCCAAAACAACATAAACCACCTTGCAAGGTTACAGCAAACCAAGTCGCCACTCAACTAATTACGAATGGAAGAACTACTAATCGATATAAGGACCCAAACACTAAGAGAAGATTGGATTCGGAGACAAATCACCTAGGAACTCCTTTTATACTAAAAGAACTCCACGACGGTCTGAACAGGTTAAAAAACGGGAAAGCTGCAGGTGTGGATGATATATGCAGTGAACAAATAAAGCATTTAGGCCAAGGAGCAAAAAACTAGATCTTGCAATTTTATAACACGTGCTGTAAAACCTGCAAAATTCCAAAATCATGGAGAAAATCTAAAGTAATAGCCTTGTTAAAACCAGGAAAGGATCCAGAAGACCCCAGTAGCTACAGACCTATTTCGCTATTGTGTCACTTTTTTAAACTATACGAGAGACTCATACTTGCCAGAATAGAAAAAAATATCGACAAGCACCTCATCCCACAACAAGGAGGATTCAGACCTGGCAAATCTTGCACCGGTCAAGTCCTCGCATTAACAGAACACATTGAAGAGGGCTTTGAAGAAAAACCTATAACAGGGGCTGCTTTTGTAGATATGACAGCAGCCTATGACACAGTAAGGCACAAAACATTGCTCCGCAAATTATACGACACTCTCAATGACCACCATCTCGGAAGGGTCGTATATTCCTTACTGCAAAATAGACGTTTTTTCGTTATGCTGAAGGGTAAAGTAAGTAGATGGAGAGTTCAAAAAACGGCCTCCCACAGGGAAGTGTTTTAGCACCAATGCTCTTCAATATATACACAAACGACCAACCTACTCCGACCGAAACCAAGCACTTCCTCTATGCTGACCATCTTGCAATATGTGCTCAAGGAGATAGTTTTGAAGAAGTGGAGGAGAAACTCAAAACAGCCTTAAAAACAATGACAGCGTACTACCTGCAGAATTCTCTGAGACCCAATCCCTCTAAAACCCAAGTCTGCGCTTTCCACCTTCGCACAAATGAAGCCAAGCGAAAACTCCAAATTGTGTGGAATGGTAATGCATTAGAATACACAAACCAACCTATATAACTTGGAGTAACTCTGGACCGGTCCCTCACCTACAGACAGCATTGCATAAAAACAAGAGGGAAAGTAACAACTAGGAACAGCATACTCAGAAAGCTAACGGGAAGTAAATCGGGCTCTTCTACTTTGATAGTAAGTAGGTCTTTATAGTGTTCCACCCACCTTTTCAATACTTCTTCTTTTGTATTGAGTATACGCCCCTCCTTATCCTTACATAGCCCGATCCTTGGTTTAAAGTCTTTTCTTGCATTATTAAGATTTTTATCGAATTTTCTTGTTTGATTTTCCTTTTTTAATGCCTTAAGTTCTTCCAATATTCTATTTTCATAAGTTCGCTTTTTTCTCCGATGGATGTACTTCTCTTCTCTTCTGAGATCTTTATATTTTTGTTCTTTCTCTCGGGTTCTACAAAGTATTTTAATTTATATATCCACTGAATATTTGGCGATTCGTACCATCAACATTGAGCGATTTGGAATGTATGAAACAATTAGAAGCATATTGTTGAAACAATTGCCGTTATTTTTTGAAATTGCTCCATATCGGTCCAATAATTACTCCAGATTGATCCATTCTTGTTGTCGAGTAACTATTGCTCAAAAAATGACGCGCTATAAAAGTATTTCCTAGCTATTAAAAAAAAATTCGATTTTTTAAAAATAGTTTTAAGGAACCGGGCCTTAATAGTTTTATGTAAGGAATATGGTAATCTTACGTATCTTATTAATAATTATACACATATGTCCAAAAGTTTGGAATACGTACAAATAATATATCTAGCCTATGGTGGTTTTAAAATTGTTGTTGCTGTTCATTCTAGAGCATTTTTAAATGAAAATGATAAAAAAGTTGAATCATTTTTGTATTATTTTGGTCACATTCAACCGATTAGCGTATTTACACATTATTTCAGTCTTTGTTTAACCCTTAGTTGCCGGATTAATAAAAATAATACAAAATTTTCTAATTTTTTGATGAAATATGTTCAAAAATACATTCAAAAAGAAGTATAATTTTTTCAAAATTTTTCAAAACTTTTACGGAAAAAAACAGATGCGGTACTTTAAAGTACCGTCAGGCTGTGTAGAGTAATTTAGTGTGGTATTAAGCTATCAAGTGACCAATGATAAATACGGAGATTTTTATCAATTTATTTGTAAAAAATACATCAATATTCAACATCGTAATATATATATATATATATATATATATATATATATATATATAATATATATATATATATATATATATATATATATATATATATATATAAATATATATATATATATATATATATATATATATATATCTATAAATATATATATATATATATATATATATATATATATATATATATATATATATATATATATATTGAAACAGTTCTTCTTCTCATTCGAACACGGATAACCTTTGTAGGTAGAACATGTTGAATGAGGTCGCGATTGTACACCTTGGCTGCTGCATACCTCACATCTACCTTTTTGGGCACCATATTTTGCCCAGTGGAAGCCTCTATTTGAAAGGTGTATATCGGATGGGACTAAATAATATGTTCCTCTTCTTCTTTTTTTGGGGTACACATCACTATTCGGTCTTCGTAGTTTTGATAGAGTTTTCACAAGTTTGTGAGCCATCAGGCCCATAGCAACTCCTCTTCGAAAATCTAAAAGAATTTGGTTTTCTCGAATGTCGCAGAATATTATATAAGCATTAACGAATTATATATCTATTAATCCCCAAAATAGTCTATGCCACCACTTCTTACTATGTCTGTCAAGTCCATAAGCAGTTCTCAAACGATCAGCATAGTCAACACCCCCCATGAATTTATTGCAATCTTTAACAATCATGGGAGTAACAATATCAGCCTTAGTACCATCTTTTTGGGTCCTTTGAACAGTTATTTCCTCACGATCGTGGTAATTACTAGCAAAGTAAACAATTTTATTGTCCTTCCATTTCCACACTCCAATATCCATCGACGAAATCCTGTAATCAAAATCTATGCGCCTCATGGATTTATCAACTATCAAGTTCTTGGAAAGAAACTTTTTATTCGGTCTAATTGTTTCACATGCTAACGTTAGTTCACTTTTTAACTTCTCTAACAAGGGTATGGAGGTAAAATAGTTATCGAAATAAATCATTCTTTGCTTTCCCCATTCTTCTTCAGTAAGATGCAGAACTACGCGGGCTTCTAGTGCAAAGTCCTTATGCTTTTCTTCAACTATGCTGTGTTTTCCCTAGTAAATTTCAAATTTCATAATATATCCATATTGATCAGAAAGACACCATATTTTGTAGCCTCTCTTGATAGGTTTGAAAGGTTTGTACTACTTTAGAGAGCTCCTTACATTGAAAAGTGTTATCGATTCGTCAACCGAAAGCTCACGAGTTCCTCTATAATTTCTTGAAAAATGTTCGTTTAGTTTGTCTATCATTGGTCTTATTTTGTATAGCTTATCTTGAGTTTGTGTATTAATATTAGTACTGTCGTTTATATAAAGATTGCTCAATATAGCATCAAACCTGTCTCTGCTCATTGCAGCTTGAACGATTGCAGTTTTTAGGTCTTCGCTGTTAGACCAATAATGCCTCCAATTTGGTAACTTGTGATACTCCATGAACTTGTTTAATCCTAAAAATGTTATCAATTCATCTTTTTTATATTCAGAATCTTATTCCTTTTTACACCATATAAGTTGCTCTGATAACCTATATCATCAATTGTGGAACCTAAAAGGCAAATAAAGATGTCAGTTCCAGTTTCGCAACTAGCAAAAATATCCTCTACTGTACGTGTTGGGTACATATATTTTGGATTAATTACTATTAAACTGGGAATAAGCCACAATTAAAGATAAAAATACGTTTATTGGAAGTGGAAATTGAAACGTCAATAAACGTATTTTATCTTTAATTGTGGCTTATTCCCAGTTTAATAGTAATTAATTTACAATGCCACAAGAAAATAGCTTCAGAACAACATATATTTTGGAGATGCAGTAGTTATTTCTCTTTTATACCACTTTCTATCTAAAATTGCCTCATTCTTCTGACTCAAGTCAATTTCATGCAATGAATTTACCTCGACATCTTCTGATATACCACTTTCTATGGACTGAGTCATATCTACTTCTAATGTACTTGAAGGTACAGCATTGTTACGCCCGCCGCACACACATCGAATTTGGACGGTCGATAAAAGTTCGGTCGAACAAATTCCTTTGGTGGCACGAAGAAACAAATGTGAGCGAGCACACACATCGATCGCCAAACGGCACGGCATCGATGTCGTGTCATGGTCGTGTGGCGATCGATGAATGTCACTGCATTCACGGCTGCCCGTGGTCGTTGCCGTCGTTCCAAGGCGTATAGTATCAAATGACCGCGCGCACACACATCAATCTTTATCGACCGACCAGAGGACCAGCTGCATTGGTTTGACACTGCTCAAGGTACGTCGCTCCGTGTGTTGCTACGTGGTTCTGTGTTGCTCAGTGTGATTTTGTGTACTCCACCTAACAAACTTTTGTGGATTAAAAAACGTCATCGAATAACTATCGTGTAGTGTGCGCGCAAGGCATCATCGACAAAAGTTCGGTCGAACTAATATCGACCGTCCAAATTCGATGTGTATGCGCCTAGCCTTAGAATTAATTAATGCGTCATCATCATTATCTGATTCTTCGTCAGCTTGGAAATTTAGGTCATCTGGTATATCCTCAAACAAGAAATTGTCAACAATATTTAATAATTCCGCATCACTTAGAGATTTTTGCTACTCCAGTCTATTTTTCTTTCTTCTAAAAAAGGTTAAAATATAATAAGAAAAGATACTCTTGAAACAAATTTATTTCCAGTCATAAATTACTTCCAAATGCCTGACGGTACTTTTAAGTCCGCAGCGAAAAGTATCAGTTTTCTCAAACAACAGTAATTATTTATCAAAAGTAAATACTTACGTTTGCACTCAATCGGGGACAACATTAGTTTTATTAATAATTATTTTTTTCTATACCAATTTATTTTTAAATGTAAGTTGTACATTGTAAGTTTTTCACTCCAAGAGAATAAATAATTTTTTTGCATATCCTTTATCTGGTTTTGAGATTTATTAAGTATTGTTGAGAATTGAAATAAAATGATGTTTTCCTATTTAGAAGAGTTTATAGATTAAAATCAATAAAAATATGAAATATTCCAATATTCCAAACTTTTGGACATATGTGTATGTATTTACTACGTAGAAGGAATCCAATTAACAACAACTTCGCCTAACTTGAACTTTAAATCACTGTACTAAGTATTAGTTAACTGCTCGATGACATTATGACCTAATATTATTTATAATATATGGTAGAAAAATAATCCAAAGAATGTAACATTGTTTAACCAATGTGTTAAAATACCAATTACCTTGAACATTCCACCATTGTTCTATTATAGGCGCTGCCTGCTATATCCCTATCCGAATAATGAACTAAAGAATATAATGCCATTTGCGTATCACACGGTTCTGGTTTTGTCATTTGCAAAGCAAATTTTTGAACAAACTCCTTATCACTTAAAGGCATTTCTTCATATTGGTCGTTTTCATGATTATGAGCAGCATATTCGTGTTCATCCATAACCTCGAAGTGGGTTTCTTGGAAATGCTCTGAAGGATAAGCTTCAATTTGTGAGCCCAGGATGGTTTTGGTGAGGAAAATCAAATACCCAGTTAAGTAGCTGAACAGGTTGGAAAGATGAACAATTGGCTAAAAAAATTAAAAATATCAATGTAAATATCGTTAGGTATTTAAATAATATTAGGGAGAAGAGGGAGACTTGATCATATGGGAGACTTGATCACTTTAAAATTTCAATAAATAAGTAGCCTAAAATTATAAAACCGGCAACAAAGCGTAGAAGTTAGTATGTCTGAAGATCCCATTTAATTTAGTTTGTATTAGAATCCACAAGAGCACGTGTTTATTACAAGTTTTTTGTCCCTACCGAGAAGTGTTTTCAGAATTATTTTAAGTTGATTTTCTTTAATATTCGTTAAGGTGCGTTTTTCGTATAATTTTTATTTAACACTATAATCATTCAGTTTACGTTTTGCACATTTTGCAATGAATTCTAGTTTGTCGTCATATTTTTATAGACAAAAATATTCAAATGGCGTCTTGGGGGACACTTGATTACATCTTATCTGGGAGATGTGATCCCGGGATCAAGTCTCCCAGAAACTCTTATAGATGAGTGTTTTTTATTTTATAGAAATGCCACGTCAATACAAAAGGAGGGAAGGAACAAAGAAAAGAACACCAGTCGACAGCCAGAAGTTAAAAGAAGCTGTATTAGACGTTATTAATAACGGAACGTCTCTCAAGGGAACGGCAAGTCGTTATCAAATAAATGTTATGACATTAAAAAGATACGTTCGCCGACAACGATCTGAAAATGTTGAAATAACCTATTATCCTGATTACAAGAAGGCTCAAATTTTTAAAAATGCAGAGGAAAATATGTTTAAAGATTATTTAGATGTTGCCAGCAAATTACACCATGGCCTTACAACCAAACAAGCAAAAGAACTAGCATACGATTTTGCCGTAAGAAATAATAAAAAAATACCTGCTTCGTGGAATAAACATAAGCAAGCCAGTTACGACTGGTTATACGGATTTCTGAAGAGGATGAAGACCTTATCACTACGATCTCCGGAAGCAACCAGTCTTACTAGAGCAACTAGCTTCAACAGAAACAATGTATCAAAATTTTACATAAATTTAAAGACAGTTCTTGAAAGCAATGGAATTGGACCAGAAGCAATTTGGAGCATAGACGAAACTGGCCTTTTAACTGTCCATAAGCCAAAGAAGATTATTGCATGCAAAGGTGCAAAACAGGTTAGTAAAATTACGTCAGGGGAACGTGGACCAACAGTAACTCTTTGTGGTGCAATCAACGCAATTGGAAATCATATACCGCCTTTTTTGGTTTTTCCTCGAAAACTTTCGCAAGATCGCATGATTGATCATAGCCCACCAGGGACCACCGGCGTAGTTTATGAAAGTGGATGGATGACCGCTTCTAATTTCATCAAATTTTTGGAACATTTTCAAAAACATGTAAAGGCGACTACCGACAATAAATCTTTAATCATAATGGACAATCACGATAGCCACGTTAGTCTGGAAGCCATAACGTATGCCAAAGCATACGGAATAGTTCTTCTTACCATACCGCCACATACGTCGCATTTGGCCCTCTCAAGAGTTTTTATAATACTGCCTGTGATGATTGGATGGTGGCGCACCCAGGAAGGACAATTACAATATATGAAGTCGGAGGATGCTTAGCTTACGCTTTCCCCCTAGCTTTTACCCCACGTAATATTGAGAGTGGATTCAGAGTTACGGGTATATGGCCTTTCAATTCCAATATTTTTACCGATGAAGATGTTATGTCGGCGTATGTTACTGATCGCGAAGATCCGGAAAACAAATCCACTTTATCCCAGTTTGATGTTGCACAACCAGCCATAGATAACAATAATCAACCCTCCACTTCTACTGGCACTTTCACCACCCCTGAAATTATTAGACCACATTTCTCAAGTGGATCCATTTCACATAATCAACAACTACGACGAACACTAATTAAGGACGAAAATCAGCCTTCTACTTCTACTGGTACTTTCACCACACCTCAAATAATTAGGTCCCATTCTGTAAATGGAGATACTTCACAAAATGAACAGCTACAACAAACATCAAAAGAGCACAATAACCATTCTTTCCCTTCTGCCACGTTTACTAGCCCAGAAATGATTAGACCCCACCCTAAAGCCGGGCCCAGGACTTCAGCAAAGGGTAGAAAGCGAGCAACTACAAAAATTCTCACAGCAACACCAGAAAAACTTGCGCTTGAAGCTGAAGTTAAGGCTAAAGAAAAGAAAAAATTAGAAAAAGATCAAAGGGCCAAAATAAGAGCCCTAAAAAGAATAACTAAACAAAAACTTATGGATTTGAGGGAATCTTTAAGTTCGGGGGGCAGTGACATTATACTACCATCGTCAGAGTCTGAATATGATCCTAATGATGAAATGCAAGTAGAGACAGATAGTGAATGTGAATCGGAAGCAGAAGGTGGCGAGTTTGAGTTGAGTGTGCAAGATTGTGTAATTGTCAGCTTTGTCTCCGAAAGAAACTTAGTCCATCGATACGTAGGACAGATAATGGAAAAAAAAGAACAAGGATTTTAAAATCAAATTTGCCCAAAAAAGGAATGAAAAAACCTTTAAGTGGCCAGAATAAGAAGACATGGGTGAAGTCCCACGTGACCAAATTTTAAAAAAGTTACCACGCCCGACTTTTAGGAGCTACAGTAAGCGCATAGGATGTTTTGTCTTTCCCAAATCACTAAGGATGTTCAATATTCGAGAATAATTTTTTTTCTTTTATCATTTTTCAGTATAGTTTTTTGCCAAAAAGTGTTATATATTTTTAATAACATTATTTGTTATAAGTCATGACTGAGTAAAGTTAGTTTTCAGCATCCAATTTTTGGTTTTATTTTAATATCGTAAATCTAGAAAGGTATAATCAAGTCTCCCATACACAAAGATCAAGTCTCCCGGAGTACGGGGAGATATGATTAGTTTCTCCATGTTACGAAATTCTACAAAAACTCATTTTTTATTAGCAGTATATTTTTCGGGTGTACAATACCCAAAACTGTGATAAATTTGTAATGTTCCACTAAATTATCAAGGTTCTAGATTGGTTGTAAAAGGAGCTATCTGAAAAAATGTAACGGTGGGATCAAGTCTCCCTCTTCTCCCCTAAATATAAATATAGGGTGACACAAAGTGTTACCCTTAAACTCTTGTTTTTATGCCGTATTGGACATTTTCCGTTAAGGGCGGACACTATCTTTTAGCTTGTTCGCGTTAGTTTTCAAACTCATCACATTATATCTAATTGTTTAAACATTCCTTTATAGTTTTAAACTAGATAATTTTCAGTTGATTAGTGCCCATGAAGAGTAAACTAGCTGGGATAATATGTTTGTTTATATTTTTCCTAGCATCTTGAGAGGGACAGTCATGTTAAAATTAAAGGTATATTACAACCATAACGAAAAACATGACCATAATACCATCGTAAAGACAGAACGGTCAAAGCTTAATCTGTATAATAACCGAGAAAAAGTAATTTTATCTTTTGATCCCTGAGGAATATGTAAAATGTATTAACTTACCGATAATAATCTGGAAGCCGGACTTTCTGTTTCTTGTCCTTCAGCACACAATCCTTGATAATCATACATAGTAGTTACTTTATAGATTTTTTCATCTATTAGTTGATTCATTACGTCCGGCATAATTTTTCCGAAGAAAAAACCGGTTTCTTTAGGATTGTCACTGACGATTACATAACCGTTGTCGTCAAGGACTAAACAGTGAAGTTCTTGAGAAGAACATGTTCTTGTACACGGGATAGTACCACACTACAACAATATTATTATTAATATTAAACATTAGTATAAAACTTACAAAAAACCGTGTTTATCAAATTATAAGCGAACATATAAAAAACACAAGAAGAATACATTATCATTGCATAAAATATAGATGAGAAAGTTAGAAATCCTCGTGATTTGCAGTTTACATAATTGAAACAATAGAATATGTACTAACCATAATATTATATTTATTAATAAAATTGATTTATGTAATTTACAAGTTTATGGTTAATACACTGAATACAAAAATTAACGTAAATTCATTTTCGATTAATAATTCGAAACATTCATCGAAAACAGCAAGGAATATACGAGTACATCATCATCATCATCATCATTCTATCCAGTCGTCTCTATCCATCGCCTTCCTCCGCCAAGTACGTATTCCTATATTTCTCATGTTTTCTTCATGATGATATTAAGAAACCTTGTGCTGGGTCTTCCTCTTCTTCTCTGACGCCATTCCTCTAGATCTCTGGGTCTATCAATGAGCGTTTATCTAGCTGGTTATTTTGTTCCATCTGCATTACATGCCCTATCCACCTCAGACATCCTATCTTAATATCTTTTACAAATACTGGTTCCAGGTATATTCTATAAAGTTTGAAGTTGTATTGTCTTCAAGACACTCCATTGTCATTCATTACTATTCCATAGATTCGCTTTAGTACTTTTCTTTCGAAACATACTAATATGTTTTCATCACATTTTGTTAGAGTCCAGGTCTCTGACTCATATAATAGGACTGAGCGTATTATTGTTTTGTACAGTTTTATTTTTGTATTTCTAGATATAATTGTGGATTTAAGGAGATTGAGCCCAAAAAATTCATCTGTTGGCCGTGCAATTTCTGCGGTTTCTCTCTGCAGTATTATTATTTTCAGTGTTAAGGAACGCTTCCACGTATAAAAATTCGTTCACTGCTTCGATGACGTCGTTTTTTATAACAAGTGGTCGTAGATTTTGTGGTTGCATGCTTATGTTCATATACTTCGTTTTGTTGATGTTTATAATTAAACCCATTTTTGTAGCTGATTCTTTTAACGCTACATACGCTTCTCGTACTTTCATGTTCTCCAAACAATATTAATATCATCTGCACAGGCAAAAATTTGCACTGATATATTATATATTCAACCAATGGTTGTGATTTTGTGACATAAGTATTCCTTTTTTGTTACGTTCCAAATTTAAAGTAGAAAGTCCCAGCTCTATTTTCAAAATTTAAACAATTCTAGACGTGTAAGATCGGTTGCCTATAATATATTATAAGCAAGGTAGCGAAAATAAAATTAGTAGTTTTTAAATAGGTGTAATGGCTGGCAAATTGTCCTGAAGTTAACGGGAAATGTCCTCTTTTTGTGAAGAAACTGTTGAATTGGGATCACAATATTTAAATGTTCGAATCTCGGTATTATTCGGTGATCTCCGTGTGTCAAGTTATCAAGTGTTAGGGAAGACGACGGAAAGGAAGTGATTCTAGGTTTGACCGTGGTACTGAAAAGTTCGGGCTAGTTTAAAAACGACCTTTTATTTTTTTGCTGCTGTTCCATGTGGGATCTGGACTAGTACGAACCGTATGGATATTCAAGTGGATTGGCTGCCTTCCTGGAAGGGTTTTTTGGTAATATTCACAATTTCGCTAAAAAATATCAGTCCATTTTGGGATATTTTAAACCCCTAATCTGGCTAAGAAGGGTGAGTGTTAGAACATTACGTTTTTAATTAATTAAAAAGTTGTAGTTATTTTTTATCCCATCTCTAATCAAGTTCAAACACAAGTCTTTTTTTGTATTGCTACATTATCGCCAAATGCAGATAAACAAAGTGTTAAAATCAATATATTCATTTCCAAATAATTATTTTAGACACGTATGGTAATTAGTGTTTTCTTTGCTTCAGGAATTTTCTTCTTCTTTTTCTGTCTGGCTGCGATTTTCAACTTTTCCACATTGTCATACAAGTCTATGTACATCGGCAATCGTATTTTTGGAATTCCTCCTAAGTCGCAGTAGACTTTGCGAATGGTATTTTTGGATTGAAGACACACTGAACTTTAACTAGGATTCCCCGCGGTGAAGAATATGAATGTGATTAAAAATTCAAGGTATAATTTGTTCGCCGTCTAATTTGTTTATGGGATACAATGGTTTTTTTAAGATTATTTGCGGTTTATTTTATTAATTAAATATTTACATTACACATACCTATTATAATTTTGTAAACTGTGTCTAATGGGGGGGGGGGTTAAATATTTGAGTTAGATTTATTTTTTATATTATTTTATGCGCAAGCACTTGAGCTCTCGTGGTGTCCTATTTGGGTTAATTATTTTGTTTGTTGGTATTAAACCACACACCCCTTAGTGACCGGTCTTACCTTTTTTTGTGCAAATAGATATAAATAACTTTTGAATTTTTGTTAGGCAAGTAAAAGCAGCATTTTTATATTCTTTTTATTAAGCCTATGGTAAAGTTAAATAATATTGTAATATGTATTTGTTTCCAAATATCTTGAGAATCTATTTATTAAAATTGATTAAATCCTGATTTTACACAATTTCATTTATTTTTTTTTTATTTATTCAGCTTGTATACTATACTTAATATTTTAGCAGTAAACCTATTGGTAAGTTGACGGTTTATTGAATAGTAATGTAGGGAAGGCTATGGGCCAATTTACCTGGCGCCCCTGATATAACTTCAGATTTTGTTTGTTTTGTGGACCGCACGACCATCTCCACTGTTTTGTGACCGCGAGTCATTCCCAGACTGTCACCCAGCGTATAATACTTTTCTTTCCGCGTGTACGTCTGATTTATATGTGGTACATTTTGTAACCTTTTTTATATAGATTCGGTTTTGTAAGCCACATTTTCCACAGCCAGATTAAAGGGGCCAGTATACAGGAGAGAGGGTCTCCCTGGCGCAGCCCGTTATTTGTTTTAAAAGGTTCAGATAGTCTCCCCTGAATTTGTACTCTTAAGAGTTAGTTTTGTTAAATTCACCAACTGATTTGGTATTTCTAGCTCTTTCACTGCTTTGAACATTTACCTTCTATTCGTAGATTTGTAGGCTGCTTTGAAGTCTTACATACGAGTGCATCATTACTCCAACATTTTTTTAACGATTATAATTTTTTTTACGATATTTATGTATTGTAATCAAAATCAGCAAAATGCTACAATTTTGTACAAGAAATATTATTTTTTTCCAAGTAGGAAATCTTAGGATTCCTAGTGTTGTTGTTAAATATTATTTTATTTATCATTTTACATTTCGTTCTAGGGTACTTGTATAAAAATTAAAAGCATTCCATATTTTATACCAAAGTTTTCCTTGTGATTTAATTTCATTGCCATGTACTGTAACGTGTCCAAAATCCGATTCGTTACAGTTTGTCTAATGTTCATTTATTTTATTAACTTTTATAAAACCACTGAGTATATAACTTAAATTTTTGTAAAAATTTTCAAGAAATAATTTTTAGCTGTGCTAATAAAAATCGCATTATAGGTTCATCTACCCGCTATAATTCTTTTAAAGAATTTACCGCTTTAGTACTACAGTAAAATACCGTACGATCTACTTCTGTATCTGTATCTGTAGAGTAGGGAGGGCGAGTTAAGTTTCACAGCACTTAGGCCACAATTGACCTATTGTGCATCTTCCTAGAGAGCTGTCACCCTTAGCTCATTGTCCATCCTGCCATTTCTAGGAAGGTATACAAGTCACCAGGAGACATCTCACTTATGTGGGCAGGTGTGGGCCAGGACTCGCCAAACGCGTACTCTCGTATTACCGATAACTCTGGGCATTCACATAGGACATGCTCTACAGTTTCGTCTTCTCGTTCACACTTCCTACATAGAGGTGTGTCTACTAGCCCCAGTGTGTGGAGGTGTTTGCTTAGTTGACAATGACCAGTTAAAAAACCAACTGCCAAACGTAGATTTTTCCTGGTTATTCCCAAGTACTTCTTTGATGTTGACTCTTCAAGGTTACTTAGTGTTACCCTGGCAAGTTTACATCCTTTCCCTTCTTTCCATCTTTTTACGATTTGCGTATGGGAGTGACATTTGACAATTTCCGCGATTGTTGTAGTTGACCAACCAAAAAGATCCCCAGGTCCTAAGAGTCTTAGGCCTGCCGCCTTCCTAGATAATTGGTCAGCAATGCGGTTGCCTTTATTTCTATTGTGTCCTTTAACCCACTTCAGGATAATGGTATTACCATCCGAAGCTTAAGTTAGTGACTCGTGACACTCCATTACTAAACCTGATGTGACACGTGGTCTATTTAAGGTTAGTAGCGCTTGTCTGCTATCTGTGCAGATCATTATAGTTTTCCCTGCTATACCTTTTTGGGTTGTCTTTTGCGGCTATGGAGATACCAGTCAGTTCTGTCTGAACTACACTGGCATTTTTGCCCATACCCCACTTTATTCTTAGGTTCAGTGATCTTCAGTATATCCCGCATCCTGAGCCTCCTTTCATTTTGGAGCCATCGGTGTATATGCAATAGGCATTTGCCACGTTTGTCTCCATGCACTGTCTTGTTTCAATACGATTATCGGTTCTATCTGCGAAGACATCCGTCTATATTATTACGTAAACTACAAGCAACAAGTCTAGCCAGATCGACAGCATTTAATAAAACAAATGTTAATTTATTTTTTGATAAACTGGAGAAACTTATGGTAAGGTACACATTTAGTCCGGATATAATTTATTATTTAGACGAAACCGGACTAACCACGGTGCATACCCCGGTTCGTGTTATTGCAACGAAAGAAGTTAAACAAGTCGGCAGCATCACATCAGCTGAAAGAGGTGTAAATGATATAAAACATACAAATTCAAGTGCTCACAACAAATCACTACTGATTGTCGACAATCATGAGAGCCACATTTCAGTGGAAGCTTTAAATTTAGCAAAATCATTGGGAGTCGTCATGCTTACCTTTCCACCCCACACCATCCACAAGCTACAACCGTTAGATAGGTCGGTTTTCGGGCCTCTAAAGAAATATTATAATACAGCTTGTTCCGACTGCATATCCACAGACATTTACAGAAAAATATTAAGTCTGGTTTTACTGTTTCTGTAATTTTTCCATTCAACAGAAACATTTTCGAAGAGCACGAATTTCTCAGTTCCTATGTTACGGATAGATCACCAGTTGCCGAAGAGTCAAGAAATAATCAAAATACCTCCGAAACTAATAGTTCCTCGAATATTTCTGTAGAGGGTCTAGGAATGCCTTCAGGAACAACTAGTATGTTTAATGATCCTAGTTCTTCCTTAGTATCCAATGAAATAAATCAACATAAAAGCCCCGAAAAAATTCGCCCATTTCCCAAGGCAGCTGCGAGGAAATTTACGAAGAAAGGAGGTAAGAAACTAGGGCGCTGTAGAATGGTTACAGATACCCCAGAGAAGAACGAGATTGAAATGATGGCGCTCCTTAAAACCACGAACAATTTTTTTTTCAAAAAAACAAAAAGCAACCAAAAAGGTTCTTGATAGTAGTTCTGATAAAGATGTAATAAAAAAAGCGAAATATTGAAATAATCCACTAGATGACGTGGATTTTGTTTTGCCAATGCGGAAGAGGAAGATTAAGATTTTCTTGAGTCTGGCAACAAGCACTGCATGGGAGACTTTATTTTAGCACAAATTGCACATTTTTTCATTACATCTTTTCGAAAATGACACTGTCTAGGACTTGCCTGACGAAGATATGGTGATGAAACTAGAAGCCCCTTTAGTAGTGGGGAGCACTGTCAGAAGAAATGCTGAGATGACATTATCTATCGATTTATCTGCATTTAACGTCCAATAAATAAGCGTTTCAAAGTACACATACTTATGTTCCAAAGAACCAACCTCGGTGTGTACTTTGAGACCTTTAGGATATGGTGAATTTTTCTATTCTTCATAAGCATATTTGCCATTAGAATTAATATTTTATTTTTTTTATGTTTACTTAAAGATACTCTATTTCAAAAAAAATCTTATTTCGAAATAAAATTTAAAAACTACTGAAACCTGCTTTTATTTAAAAACCGTTCCAAAGTACAAGGATCTCCCCTACCAATATTCCGTAAACGAAAAAGTATTGACTCAATTTCATCATCAGAAATCATACAGCACCTATAATAAAATGTAAAATAATAAATAAAATAATATTCATTCTTAAAAGCTATGACCTGACTTTTAGCTAATTTTGGTATTAATATATAAATACACAGTAAATTATTAGCAGAAAATGAAAAAAAAACTTTTCAACTACTTGTAACACACTGTATCTTTTTATACAGCAATATTTTATTAAGACATATTTTGCTAATGAGCGTATTTTGATAGATACATAACCTAATATCAGTTTACTTCCCAGCAGTTATAATTCACTCTGTATATACTTACATTACTAGTGATTTGAGTAAAAAGGGATTGCAGTGCTCCATGGAAGAATTGATATCCAACGACAGCGACTGGAGCCTTCTTTCCTTGTTCTTCTTTAAAAATAGCTCGGCTAACAGTAACCAAGCTTAAACTGGAGTTTCCTATAAAGAATAATTTGTATAACATTTGAGAATAAATGAGAGATAAAAATCTGTTAATATTAATTGTTAAATCTGTAATTTACGTAACGTTTAAAGTTCTGCATCGGTGAACGATAAAGAAAAAATATTTCGTTTGGAACTCCAATAGTTTTAAAAAATCAATATAAAATTAATTTAATTACAAAATACAATTTTATAGTTTACCTGTGTAATGAGGAACAGAGTAGATAAAGTCCTGAGGGTCCACATAATGATGTTCAACAGCACGCCGGTACCAAACTTCATCAATAGCTTTATTGTGAAGAATGTGAAAGTTTCTGGAAATTTAAAATAATTTTAGGAAATATTGAATTTATACTTCTATACGCGCGCTCGACGTTGGAAATTTGTACGGGAGTGAATTCATATTATATAACTTATTATTATATTTATCTATGATTGAATCTGTGAAACCATTACATATGTAAGATATGAGTAAGAGAGAGACAGAATATATATTTTCTCTCTCGAGAATAAAAATGTTCCTTTTGTATATATATATATTTGGCCTTTTAATATAATAAAGCGACAGCGGCTTTCGCTAAAAGATTTAATCTTTAAAATTATATATAAATATATATTATATATATTGTTATGATGTGTTGTTGTATGAGCAATGAGTAAATTTGAATGATATATGTAAGTATAGGGTTTTTATCGCGGTTCTCAAAGAATTAGTTTGTAAGTACTTTTTTTAAATTATCTTTATTATAAATATTATGAAACAAACCTATCTATCTAATATAAGCAATATCAATTTAAAACAATCTATCTAAAATTTGAAATTCTTACAATTATTAAATTATTAACAAAATTTGGTACCTTCTTTCACTGAACACCTAAAATTTTTCCAAAATTAAAGTTATTATCACCACTCGATATCTTCTTACTAAGCCTTGGTTATCCCACTATGTTAATATCTTCCTTCTTAATTATCTCCACTCACCATATAAATATATATTTAACTCCTTGTAATTTCCATATACTTAATGTACTTTGAAATATACTGGATCTTGTAGTTGTATTATTGAATGCTCATTTCAATGAATAACTTCAAAACTGTCACTATATTACTGTAGTAATAATTAATCTCCAACTGTATTGTACCGTTTTTAAATAAAACGAGCGGTTCGAATTTATATAAATATATTTATTTATAACTTTACAGTTCGATACTATCTTATCAACTAAACTTAAATCCTAATTTCGTTACATATATATACCAAAGTATTATGTTCGAGAATATTCGAGAATAGTCCCACCTCTAATTCGTTATTTGATGGGTGGAATTTTACAGCGCTCGAAATATCGCCGAAACTCTCGGTGCTTCGAGATGCGACCGTTAGGTAATCCACGCTAAATGCATGTTCGTAACACTGCTCCCCTCTTAGATCTGAGCGTCCCGATCAGGAACTCTATCTATAGGCCCAGGATGGCGGAATCTACAGGACTCTCCAGCTCTGCATGAACCCCTCAGAAAGAAATAACAGTCTACTGTCTTTGAAGGACACGATCTCTTCGGATTAATGCAACACACAGTAATTCTTACACCGGTTTCTCGGAAGATCACTTCAAGCATGCTTCTGATAATCTTCCAATCCAGATTATCTAGTGCATGGCCTATCTTGGGCAAAGCCAAGTTCTTAATGTCGTAATTGCAGACGATTTTCTTCAAATTAGTCAGAGCACGCCATATATCCTCGTAGCTTGCCCTGTCTGTATACGACTTTCTGGTCACCATATACAACAAAGATCGAGAACCATCTTCTAATCTCAGCACTCTTCCAACTTTAGGCTGCTGGTTTTTTAACTCGTCCAAGCGACCAAATTTCTTATGAAATACGGATGAGATTCCTTTAGTCATCTCAAGATCTTGGGCAACACAGTGGGCTAGAGTGACGTTATGCGGAACACTAAAAAGATCCTGCTGAACTTCTGTCGTCACGCCGAATCTAGCACTCTTTCTCTCTGCGTAATTTGACATAAACTCATTAAAGCTTGGTCGCCGATCATCTTTGATCTCATGTTGAAGGGTTCGGACTTCTTCGGTTTCGTTTGAGCCAGCATAAGGTGCAAGACGATTTATGTGAACTACTTTTGGTTTACCTTTCGGCAATTTCTTAATTCGGTATATTACGTCATTTATTCTCTTTTTAATTTCATACGGACCCTCCCATTGTCTTTGCAGTTTAGGAGACAAGCCACGACGACGTTGGGGATTATAAAGCCAAACAAGATCACCTACTTCATAGCTTTCATTCTTGCATCGTGAATCGTATTGATCTTTCATTCTGTCACTGGCTAACTGGATGTGTTGTCGGGCAAGTTCATGAATGCTGTTCATTCTTAACTTTAGGACGATCGACATAATCTTCGCTTGCAACATGTTCTTCGGAAGGTCTGCAGCCAAACTCTAGGTCGCAGGGCAAACGAACTTCACGACCTAACATCAGGCAGGTTGGAGTCTGGCCTGTAGTTTCATTCACGGCCGAGCGGTATGCCATTAAGAATAAATGAATGTGCTGATCCCAATCTCTTTGATGTTTTGATACAACTTTGGACAGGTGTTTACCCATCGTTCGGTTCATCCTCTCGACCATTCCATCTGATTGAGGATGCAGGGGTGTCGTTCTGGTCTTATTGACACCAATCAATTTACAAACGTTTTGGAAAAGGTTTGACTCGAAGTTTCGCCCTTGGTCGGAGTGGATCTCCAAGGGAACACCAAATCGGCTAAAGAATTCTTTAACAAGTACCTCTGCAACGGTAGCAGCTTCTTGATTTGGTATCGCATAGGCCTCAGTCCATTTCGTAAAATAATCCATGGCTACCAGGATATATTTATTTCCATCATTCGTCTCTGGAAGTGGACCTGCAATGTCGATTGCTACTCGTTCCATAGGACTACCAACATTGTACTGTTTCATGGGTGCCCTCTTTTTACCAACTGGACCATTACTAGTTGCACACAGTTCACATTTCCGGCACCATCTTCTTACATCATCTTTACAGTTCACCCAATAGAACCGTTCTCGAACCTTTTGCAGAGTCTTCGTAATACCAAAGTGTCCACCTGATGCACCGTCATGCAACTGACGTAATACTTCTGACACTTTACTTTTAGGTACAATCAACTGAAACTTAGTTTCTGTACCATCATCGTTCTCAAAGGTTCTATACAGAAGATCATCTTTCAGCACTAGGCAATTCCATTGGCTCCAGTAACACTTGACTTCGGGACTACATGCACTAATGTCTTGCCAAGAAGGTCTTTCACTTCGACGCACCCAATCCAATACTCTTTTTATACATGGATCATCTGCTTGGGCGTCTTGTAGCTGTTGAGGCTGCCATTGGTCATTAATAACGGTGGTTCGCCTAACGGGGCAAAATCGTTCTTCTAATTCAAGACAATGATTACGATTTGCACTGTATGGCCGTCTTGATTGAACATCAGCATTTGAATGACTTTTTCCAGCCCAGTGCTCGATCTGTTCTAGCTTTCTGACTGTTGTATTATTTTCTTGCACTTTGTGGCGAATGTGACCTTCGTTGTTACCATTCCAACATCTGGGTTCACGTTTCTTCGGCATCATGTTACGAACTACTTTCCGTACGATTTCCTCTAGACGTTTATCGTTTCGTTCGTCACTTTCTTCAGAGGTTCGTACTTGATAGCTCCGTGAAACTCGACTAGCTATCTCATGTTCCAAGGCAATGGCGAGCGCTTCATCTAAAACTTTCGGTCTTGCTAGTCGTAAAGCTTTCTGTAGTTCACTGTCTCTCAACCCATTGACGAAGGCATCTACAGCAATTTCTTCCAAAATGTTGTCTGGTACCTCTGGATAGGCCAACAGCGCTATACGAGCAATATCTGCTTCAAATTCTTGCAAACTCTCACTTGCTCGTTGAATTCTACTTCTTATTTGTACTTTGTAGACTTGTTGTAGATGGGCATCTCCGTAACGTTTGTCTAGTCGAGTAAACAAGGTCTGGTAACATTTTTCTTGACCCTTAGGAATCGATCTTAGGATATCTGCAGCATCACCTCGTAAAGCAGCAGTCAAGGAAACAGCTTTTTCTTGTTCTGTCCAATGATTGGCTGTCGCAATAGCTTCAAATTGTCTAAGGTATATAGACCAAGAGGACTTTCCATCAAATGGTGGCAATTTGAATCTCATATGATGTGTCGTTTCGTCTCTCGGTGATTCTTCTTTTACTACCGGATCTAAAGCTACTGTGTTAACTGGCGGTAGCATATTTGTGTTAGTCATCATGGTCTCTAATTGTTTGATCTTCTCTTCTACGTTGTTTACATTTTTCTGTATCTGATCGAATGTTTTAGAGACTTCTTCAAATTTCTCATTGTTCTTTTTAGAAGTTTCTTCCATTGTTTGAGAAACATTTTCAAATTTCTCGTCAAATCTTCTAGACACATTTTCGAGTTTTTCGTCATTTTGTCTAGCTACTTCTTTAATAATTTGTGAAGTCTCGTCGAATCTTCTAGATACATTTTCAAATGTTTCATCAAATCGTTTGGAAACGTTCTCTAATTTATCATCATTTTTTTTAGAAGATTCTTCAATTTTTTTAGAAGTTTCTTCAATAATCATTTGAGACGTTTCATCGAATCTTTTGGAAACGTTCTCGAATTTTCCATCAATTATTTTAGTTAAAACGGCTTCTTCTGCTGATTTGAACTGGAATGTCTCTGGGTCTTCTCCATTCTTGTTGAGAACAGTCTTCAGTCGTTCTTGGAGTATCTTCTTGGACCCGCTGCAATCTTCATCGCGTTCTTCTAGTTGCTCACGCAACTGTTTCACTGAAAGTTCTACTGGTAGCATCTTTGGTCAGGCACACACGTACTTTTTAAACGTTCTTTCGTACAACGATCACTACTGAACTACGCGGATGTTCCCGACAAACAATACTTTTCAAAAGTTCAAAAGTCTCTTTTTTTCACTGTTAAATTTATGTTTAAATAAATCAATTGTCCTCACACGGTGACACCAACTGTACCGTTTTTAAATAAAACGAGCGGTTCGAATTTATATAAATATATTTATTTATAACTTTACAGTTCGGTACTATCTTATCAACTAAACTTAAATCCTAATTTCGTTACATATATATACCAAAGTATTATGTTCGAGAATATTCGAGAATAGTCCCACCTCTAATTCGTTATTTGACGGGTGGAATTTTACAGCGCTCGAAATATCGCCGAAACTCTCGGTGCTTCGAGATGCGACCGTTAGGTAATCCACGCTAAATGCATGTTCGTAACAGTATTTAACTTAATAATTCATTTAAATTAATCAATGCCTTCTTCTAGCATTGAATAATCTCTTCATAACCTCATAAATAACTGACTTAATAATCCTTAAATTGTTATAACTAACTCCTCAATAATAATCTTGTAACTGATTTAATATATTCTAACTAACTCACTTAACTCAATTAATAATCTTCTTGTAACTAAATTCTTGAATTATAACTTTACTAACTAATAACTGAACTGGTAACTGAACACAACTGAACTGAACTCATAACTGACTGACTGACTCCAACTGACTCCCCTGACCAAATTACATGGCTTTTATATATATATATATATATATATATATATATATATATATATATATATATATATATATATATATATATATATATATATATATATATATATTTTATTATTTTATTATTTTTATTTTTATTTATTTTTACCATGTTTTAAATAATTGTAGCTTTCATCTGATGATGCCAATGAAAATTGGCGAAATATAATGAACTGTTGAACAGAGTGCACTTGGCTTTTATTCAGCTGTATACCCAATTAACCTCAACTCACTTTTATATATATATATATATATATATACTGCCGTCCTAACATGAAAGGTCCTATCTGCAAAATTTGGTAAAATGACTTTATTGGCTCACGGCATTCGTAAACATATTATCTATGTATGTACAAAATGAAATTGTCCTATAAGCGTCTTAAGTGCCTTATTATATACCTAAATGGTTTGTCCTAACTGACTAAAAAGCCATGTTCACTAACATAAATTGTCCTATCTCACATATACTAAATAAAAATTGTCCGTTTTGACTTTAAAAATGCAGTTAGGACTATTTAAGCTAGTATTTTATACTGAGCGGCATCATTTAGGACAATTTTTGCCTAGTATGATATAAGCATGTGTGTAACATAACTTCAAATAATTAATTAAAAAGGGTATTTGTTATTGTCAGACATTGGGAATACTCTCATGCTTTTTGGTATTTTAAGTAAATATATTGTGAGAAATGGATGAAGGGTAAGTTTAATAATGTTACCTTAGGTATAAGCAATAACTGATCGTAATTATTGTTTGTAGTAGTAGCAAAAAATATAGACGCACATGCGTCTATATTTTCTGGTTGTAGCAATGCAGCATGTCGTAGCCAGAACAGCGATAGGTGTAAACGTATGGTATTTAGCCAAAAGCGAGAATGATCCAGATTATGCACCTGGACGTCCAATAAATTCGACAATAATATAAATGGAAATGAGTCGGATTCTAGTTTCGAATCTAACTATTATCATTTATGTTACATATATTAGGATGTAAATTGTGTACTAAGTTTTAAAACTTCTTCTTCTTTTTATATAGACATGACTCTGTCTGTTTTTCAATGTACCTCCAGTAAGTTGCCGTTTCATCGTTTTCGTGGTCTTCCTACTGATCTCATCGTTTTCGTGGTCTTCCAACTGATCGTCTTCATATTGGGGAACCGTCTCTTGCCGTATTTAC